>CM046029.1:50243068-50518353 GCA_025215565.1 Flaveria ramosissima | reverse complement strand
ATGTCGTCAATAAACACGATCACAAACTTGTCGAGGTAAGGGCGGCAAACGCGGTTCATGAGGTCCATGAATGCTGCTGGAGCATTAGTCAGTCCAAAGGGCATGACCAAGTACTCATAGTGTCCATACCTAGTTCGGAAGGCCGTTTTGGGTATGTCCTCTTCTCTTATCTTCAGTTGGTGGTATCCTGACCTCAAATCTATTTTGGAGAAATAACTTGCTCCTTGCAGTTGATCAAATAGGTCATCTATTCTCGGAAGAGGGTAACGGTTCTTTATGGTCAGCTTGTTCAATTCTCTGTAATCAATACACATTCGCAGGGTTCCGTCCTTCTTTTTCACGAATAGTACCGGGGCACCCCATGGAGAGACACTCGGACGTATAAATCCCTTGTCCAGTAGTTCTTGAATTTGTACCATTAGCTCCTTCATCTCAGGTGGGGCGAGTCGGTACGGTGCCTTGGCTACCGGTGCAGCACCAGGCAGCAAATCTATCTGGAATTCGACTTGTCGGTTCGGGGGAAGTCCTGGTAGGTCTTCCGGAAACACTTCTGGGTATTCCAAAACCACGGGAATATCTTCGATCTTCTTCTCCTTTTGGGTTTCATCACATAAACTATAAAAGCTGGACATCCCTTCATTAAGCTCTTGGTAGCTTTAAGTGGGATATCATGGGGTATAGGGTGTTACTCCTTTCACCTCTACCACTAACACTTCTTTGTCGCTCAACGGTATCTTGAGTAGACGCTCATCACATATGATTTCGACTCTATGCTTCGCTAGCCAGTCCATACCCAACAACCACATCAAATCCTCCTAACTTAATGGGCATCAAGTTTATCCTAAACGTATTCCCCTTTAGATTCAACGGGCAATCCCTAATGATTTCGTTAGTTTCTAAAATGTTACCGTCAGCTAATTCTACGGTAAACGTATCGGTCAAGGCACACGCGTCTAAGTCAATCAATGGCCTAAAAGTACTAGAGATAAAACTAGCAGTCGCTCCAGTATCGAACAGTACAGTAGCGGGATGATTGTTTACAAGGAACGTACCGTTGACCACGTCAGGTTCCCTACGAGCTCCTGCTGGGTCCATTACGAAAGCTCTTCCCTTAGGCTTGTTGTGCTTGGCATCCTTGTCTCTACCCAGCTTAGGACACTTGTTCCTCATGTGCCCTGGATCTCCACATTCATAGCATTGTTTTCCTGGTGCGTAAGTACAGTCTTTGATTAGATGGCCTGTTCTCTTGCACCTAAAACAGGGCATCGGGTTACATTCCCCTTGATGATGTAACTTGCACTTGTTGCAAAATGGGCTTGTCCCCGAATACAGTCTCCGGTTCTTGCTTCCCTGATCATCGCGCCTCGCACCTTCAGAACTCTTTCTACCTGACCCGCTACTACTTCCAACCGCTCTTTTCACTTCAAACCATTTCCTTTTCTCACCAACAAACTTCCTCTTCTCATCAGCCCTTGCTTGTTCAGTCCATCTAGCCCTAATTAAGTCATCAGTCAAACTGCTGGTAAGGTCGACAGCAGCTTGTAGGGTTAAAGGCTGGGAGGAACGGACCATTCCCCTAACTCTTGGGTGTAGTCCCCAGATGAACCGTGCTACACCTTTGGCTTCAGGCGTCACCAGATGTGGAACAAGTCAGGATAGGGCTAAGAAACGATTGATATATTCTGTGTAGTTGGGACCTTTCATTTCCAAGCTTAGAAATTCTGTCTCCAGCTTCTCGAGTTGATTGATGGGGCAATACTTGTTGGTCATTAGCTCTCGGAATTCAGTCCAACCCATTCGATTAGCCACATTTCTTCCACGGCTTTGAGTAATTGACTTCCACCATTCAAGGGCTGATCCCTTGAGAGATTGTGATGCAAACCTCACCATATGATCCATCTTGCACTCGCTAATGTCCAAGACAGCTTCCATTTCGTCAATCCATCTGTAAGTCTCTATAGCACCCTCGGTGCCATAGAAGTCCTTAGGCTTACATGCCATGAAGGTCTTATAGGAGCATCCATTCTTTAACGCCTCGGCTTCTTCGTCGTGGCCCTCATTGTTCACCGGCCGATCATTACCAGTAGTGTTATCCCGGTCTGCATTTATCTGTGCAATAATAGTCGGAATGGCGTTAGCTAGTTGCTGAGCTACGAGGTTAGCAATTCTTTCGTCACTCTCTTGATTAGCATTTTCCCTGTGGGGAGTCCCTGGTGGAGTAGGTTGGCTTCCAGTCTGCCTGGCTTCCTCACGGCGGCCCCTAGTGGCTCCTCGCCGTCCAAATCGTGTTCCTCTGCGAGTCGGCATTCTGATAGTATCACAAATAGATTCGTTTAGCATCTCAAAATTTGTTTCGAATAGCCTATGCATCATTACCCTATTACACCATGCCTCGGAAAGAGGGATCATGGCATGCACATATGTATTTACAACCCACTAAGGAAATCTTACAAAGTCCAAATCAAAACATGACATAACAGTTAGACAACCAATTAGAAAAATGGCACAGACCAATTTCAAGGCACAACACAACATATTGCAATTTAATACAGACAGTTCAATAAATCTAGCATCCAAACAAACAGTTCATAATAGTTTCATCCAGCAAAGTAGAATCAGAGTCAAGCTCTTACAATTTGGAAGGTGCCATCACCCCCATGATAATAATAATAATAGTATCGAATAATAATTCAAATAGTTTCCTTCTACTGTCTAGAGACAGATAATCCTGCTGAGTACCCCTACTCTCACATCCACTTTTTCTTCAGCCATCCAAACCATCCTGTACTCTTCTTCCTCTGCTCCTGCTCCAAACGCTGCACTCCTTGCGTAGCCATCATAGCCTGGAATTGAGCAGACTGGGAGGTTCGAGTGGCGTGCTGAACAGTCAACTCATGACGGCGAACGGTCCTCAAGATTTCATCCAATGTCGCATCAGAGGGTCCTACGTCACTTGCCCGGCGACTCGACTGGGAGTACCTATCACCAGCCAGTACGCTGGGCCGTCATACATACTATGTCTCGGCAGCATCAGGTGCTCATCACGTGGGTCAAACAGCGGAGGTACCGAAGTCGGAATCCTAACAGGCGGGGGAGGAGGAGGAGGCATCCTAAAGGATACGGAGGATCCTGGCCTAACACTTTTGCGAGGTCGGGTGACGGTACGCGCACCCCTATTCCCAATAGGTGGAATGGGTGAAAGGGTCGGAGCAGCTACTTGAGGAGAGTGGGAACGCGTTCGGCTTCGGGAAGGTGATGTGGAGGAAGAGTTCTCGGAAGCTTCAGTGTCTTCTGACGTGACGGATATCCACCCTGGATGTCCGCATCTCCGGAGGTACGCTTCATACTCTGTCTGAGGCTTCACCCTTCTCAAGGTTCCGGTAGGAGTGATCTCAGTGTCGGGTGAGCAGGCGCCTTACCTTTATCAGCCATAGTCGTTGTCCTGTAAGAAATACATTATGAGTAATTTGGTTTCTCATAGCTCATGATTATAATAATAGTACTAGTAATAGTAGTGATGGCAATAGTATCTGTTATTCCAACATATAGCTGTCCGTGTTGCCCAAATCAATAGTCTCTTCAAATAGTATCGGATAACATAGTTCATCATAAAAATCATTTAAATCCCCTTTTTGAAATTAGTTTCAAAATCACCAATATAAATCAGAAAAAGTCCAACCATAACCTAAAGATCCGTGATGGAAATTACGCGTCCGGTAAATTCATGATTACGTTGATCAAGTGTAATCATCAATTTACCCAACCCGATCATCCCAACACTTCCCACAAGGACAGTCCTAGGGTATCAGGGTTGTAGCCTAGGGTCTACTATGGTATTCCCGACTTCTCTACAACCTTTGGCTCTGATACCAATCTGTCACACCCCGGGCCCAGGTAGGGTGGGACGTCACAGACTAGCAACAATATATGGCAGCGGAAACAAACCATTAAAGAGCTCAAAGGAGAGAATATCACATGGCATTAATGTTTTAAAGTAAATACCGGGGCTAGAAACAGATCAAGCCCCCAAATAAGTTTTACAATCACCCATAAAAATAAATTGTACTTGTTCAACACAATATGAAATTGTTCAAATGGTTCATTAAGAAAATATGCCAATGCCATGGTCGCGGGGATAGGTCTAGGTCTTCACAACAGCTAGGATCTCTTCATACTTACCTGAAACATGCTCAAAAGAAATTTGTGTCAACTAAAAAGTTGGTGAATTCAAGTGCTTAAAGTTTAAAAACAAAAGGACTTAACAAATCCTTCTTTGATTAAAAAGAAAATAATCATTGTTTAAACATCGTGGGAAAAATCATAATCAACCCTGCACTCAGTCCCGGTTGGCCTCTTCTAAAATTGTGTTTAACCGGATATTCCCGAAGGAAGAACTGAGCCCCAAACCAGTGAACCCTACCTGCCCGGATGGTTCACCATAGTTTCTTAACAAAACCTGTTACATGCCACAAACGACCCCTTAGGATCTCAGTGGGGTACCTTCCTGGAACGGAAGCCACTGTGTGTGGGGGATTCCCCAAATAGATCTATCCATATAAAACAAGCGGTTCACGAAAGAATTAATGATCATGACATAAGTATCAGCAGGTAACCATAAATCCATATACAATCATCAAGTAAAGCACAAATATAGTTCATAAATATTAGAGCATGTTTCACCCCAAAACAGTAGTAAAAAGGGGAAGTCACTAGAACTCACCTTAGGTTTCAAGTCAAAAAGTCTCTTGGTGTGCCGGGAGTGTCTCAAGTCTAGCACCCTAACATGTACATATTAAGTAATAAGCTACTGCCCTAAACTCATTTAAGGTGCAACAATAGTGTCAAGAGTTTAGCTATTGGGTAAGGCTTTGGTTTCGTGAAGGTTTGTATAAAAAGTTTCTTTTATGGCAGGTCAAGGTTTCTTCATGAAAATTGGGATTTTTACCTCATTAGGTTAAATATATTAAGAAATTTTGTTGTTCAAGTGATTATTAGCTTCCTAGAAGTCGGTTATTAAGTTTGGTAAAATTTTACAGTTTAGTCCCTCAAGTTTCAAAATTGACAGTTTCTACCCTCAAGTTTGGTTTCTTGTCCTTTATGACACTTAAGACCAAAAATCAGATTCTTAGAGTAATATTATACTTATTATAGAGTAAGTGTTTCAAAATTTTAGTTTACGGGTCCGATTTTAAAAACTATGCGTTTAACGCTCCCGGTTACGGTAAAAGCCAGAGAGTTTTAACCATTAATTTAGGGTTTTCATAAATTTGAGTCTTGGACCAGTAGGTATCATCTAAAAGAAATTTTTAGAAAATTTTAAGTCCTTAGGTTGTGATGTTTGGCCTTTAATAGTTGAAAATCTCGTTTTTACGTTTGACCCGTTAAAACGCGGTTTTGACCGTGTTTGACCATTTAAAGCTTGTTTGACCAATTTTTCAAATCCTTTAAGTATTTTATTACTTAAATTACTGAAATCATATGATTTTTATAAATCTTAGCTTTGAACTCCATTTTTATGGATTTTTCTCAAAAACGATGCTCGGTTAGTACCCGTTTTTAGTTAAAACGTCATTTATTTGTTCCTTTGACCATTTAAATTACCCATTGACTCCAGAATATTTTATTTATCATTTTTAAGCCTGGAATACTTTTCAAGAGTGTTAAATCCATGTTTTCACTATTTTTAAGGTCGTTTTACCATGTTTTCGGGTCCCAAAATCAACCAAAATAGGTCTAATCTTAACATGTCCATAATTTCCAGATATTAACCACTTGTCACAACCTTAATATTCAACAAAACATTCTGAAATTAAGTCCAAACCCACGGTTAGGTTTCCCATCACAACAATGAGTCATTAACTTAGTGATTTAGCCATAACTAACCATAACACATGTGTAAATCATTGCAACTTGTAATTTAAACCTTACCAAAGCTCCATTTAACTCTAAATCCAGATTATTATGGTGTTATCAAGTCATTTATGAGCAGATTATAAGCTTTGGTTAAGAGTGTTTTCAAACAAGTGCTTAGCTTGCAATATACATCTTGTAAAATGAAAGCTTTTGAGGTGTAACTTGTGTTAAAACCATACATCCACGGTGCATCTTTTTTTTATAACTTTTTAAATCAGGTTATTAGGAGTTAATTAATCCTTTAGAAAGCAGGTTATAAGTTTTGGCTTCAAGAGTTACAAGATCTACAAGTTAGATGGTGCAAAAGTCCCAAAAATAGGGTTTTCATGGTGGAAATCGGTTTCCACCTTAGATATGACAAGAATAACGAGTGAGATACCTCTTGTGAAGTTGAAAGATCCTCAAGAACAAGGTAGTGGTGTCGGGTTTCTGCTACAACAAAGCGGGGAGGTGTTTTAAAAGAGAAATGAAAGAACATATGGAAAAAGACCATTTTCGGGTGTCATGAACTTACACTTGATGTTGTTCACGTTTTGGAGAGTGTAGATGGTCTTGAATGGCTCGAATCTCCCTGGAAAAGGCTGGATAATCTTCTACAAAGCTGGAAGAGTCGAACAATGGGTAGAGGTGTGTCCAAACTCACGGGTATGGCCACCTTCTTGCGGGTCTTCGGTTGGCCGATGCTTGTTGATGTTGTTGTTGCGATTTTTGGAGCTGAAGTAGAGAGTGTTTTGAGAGAGTTTGCAAGGGGAGGAGGAGAGAATTCAGCTGGTAATTCGAATATGAGAGGAGAGGGAGAGAGTGTGGAGGTGAAATGTGTAAGGATTGCATGAAGTGTGAGTGGTGGGGGTGCGGTGGTGGTGTAGAAAGGAGGAGAGTGGAGGGAGAGGGGGCGGCCGAATTTGGCTTGTAGTGAGGGTTTATTTGATTTAAATTTTAATGGTAAATGATTATTAGGTAGTGTAGTTTTGTAGTATTGGGTATAATGTATTGTTTAGTGGATGGTGTTAGTTGAGGTATCTAGTGCATGTCCATGCATGCATGGGCCGAAAATATGTGAGTGTGAGTGTGTATGCTCACATTTTAATTGATTTCTCTTGAAATTAATTTTGTAAGGGTGACTAGTCAACATTCCCGGAACACTAATTTAAAAAAAAAAGTAAAAACCTAAATTAACTAAAAGTCAATAATAAAAATCATATGAAACCATAATTTGAATCAAGTAACAAGAAATGTTTCCAATTTCATGGTAGGGTTAAATTGTTTCAATTATTAGCACTCATAAGATGGATAATGATGCAAGTAAATTAGGGTTAGGATAACAACCTAGAGGCCGGTTGTCACAACATCCTACTGATGTAGCAATGTACTCAGCTTCTGCAGTTGAAACAGATACATTTGTTTGTTTCTTACATTGCCACGAGACTAATCGGGGACCAAGAAATTGACACCCACCCGAACTAGATTTTCTATCTTGACAGCATCCACCATAATCACTATCTGTATATCCATATAGTTCAGAGTTACCCTCGTAAGGATACCAAAGCCCTAAGGCTGGTTTACCTTTGAGATACCTGAATATCCTTTTGACATAAATTAAGTGAGATTCTTCCGAGTCTGATTGATACCTGGCACAAACACAAACAGCATACATAATGTCCGGTCTAGATGCAGTAAGATACATCAAAGAGCCAATCATTGATCTGTATAAAGTTTGGCAAATAGATTTTCCTTTTGGATCAGGTTCAATCTTGATGTTAACATCTGCTGGAGTTCGTATGGACTGACAGTCTTGCAACTTAAATTTCCTCAAGAGCTTGTCAACAAACTTCTCTTGATTGATGAAGATTCCATCTTCAGTTTGCTTGACTTGAAGTCCAAGAAAGAAGTTAATCTCTCCCATAGAACTCATTTGGAACCGAGATTTCATGATTTCTTCAAATTCATTGCATAATTTTGGACTGGTAGAACCAAATATGATATCATCAACGTACACTTGTACACATAAAAAATCATTATTATCTTTCTTTATGAATAAAGTTGGATCAATTTTCCCTCTTGTGTATCCATGTTGAATTAAGTGTTGTGATAACGTCTCATACCAAATTCTAGGGGCTTGATGAAGTCCATATAAAGCTTTACTCAGCTTATATACTCAATGTGGAAATTATGCATCCTCAAAGCCTGGAGGTTGCTTCACAAACACATCATCAGTGATAGGACCATATAGAAATGCACCCTTTATATCCATTTGATACACCTTGAATTTCATGAATGAAGCATAAGCTAGAAAAACTCGACTGTATTCAAGTCTTGCAACTGGTGCAAATACTTCATCATAATCTTTGCTTTTTTCCTGTGTGTATCGTTGTGCAACAAGTCTCGCTTTGTTCCTTATTACTACACCACAATTATCAGTCTTATTTCTAAATATCCATTTCGTGCCTATTGCATTTTCTCCTTCAGGTAGATCCACCAAATTCCACACTTCTTGTTTGCAAAATTGAAGTAATTCTTCTTGCATGGCTTCTATCCAACCATTGTCCTTTAATGCTTCGGTAACATTTTTAGGAACAATTTGAGAAAGAAAACAAGAGTATAAGCATACGTTTGCTTGTTCTGATTTACTCTTTGTTGTTCTCTCATTCAATGGACCAATAATTTGAGAAATTGGATGATTCTTGTGAATACGAGATGTAGGAATCTCATCACATTGAACATTAACATCCAAATTTGTTTGGTTCAAGTTGGAAAGCTCATGTATCAAAGTAGAAGAATGTGGATTGAAGTTTGGAACTTGAGTCGGTGAGTTTGATAAAGTAATCAAAGTTACCAGTATCAACTACATCACCAGAGATGGATGATGTTCCAGACTCAGGTATCACAAACTCATTACCATCACTAGGAATATTTTATGATCCTTCCTGATCAATTGAAGCTGAATGACCTGAAACTGTATTATCATGATTTTGTATTGTTGAATCCTTGACGAATGATAAAAATGGGTAGTCTGAGCTAGAATCATCTAGGTCATCAGAATCTGAATCCTCACTGAATGATCCAAGATCTCCTCTTGAGTTCTTCTTACCTGTAGAATCAATACAATTTGGTTGATTAAACAAGTTAGATTGAAGAGAGTTTGATAATGAATCTAAGTCAAATAACCATGCAGGACCATTTGAAACTGATGGAAAAGAATTTTCTAGAAATTTAACATTGAATGTTTCAAGAATTATATTTGTCCTAGAGTTGTAAACTCGATAGGCTTTTGAAACAGATGAGTATCCAACGAAAAATCCATTATCAGATTTTGCTTCAAATTTTCCTAATTGATCACTTGAAGTAAGAATCATAACAGGACAACCAAATGATTTTAAAAAGTTTATGTTTGGTTTCCTTCCAAATATTAACTCATATGGAGTTTTCATTTTATCTTTCACAATCAAGATTCGATTCTGAACGAAACACGCAGTTGATATAGCTTCATCCCAAAAAGTGATAGGAATTTTTGCATCAGCTAACATAGAACGAGCAGATTCAATCAGTGTTCTATTCTTCCTTTCAGCAACTCCATTTTGTTAAGGAGTTCTGGGAGCATTAAACTTATGAGCTATCCCTTTCTGTGCACAAAACATTTCAATGTTAGCATTTTTGAATTCCGTTCCATTATCACTTCTTATTATTTTCACTTTATTTTTTAATTGATTTTCAACTTTAATGATAAATTCTTTTAGTAAATCAGCCGTTTCAGATTTGGCATATAGAAAGAAAACCCATGAAAATCTTATGTAGTCATCAATGATAACTAAACAATATGATTTTTGTCCAATACTCTTGACGTTTGTTGGTCCAAAAAGGTCCATATGTAACATCTGAAGAGGATTGGATGTTGAGTTTATAGGCTTGGACTTATAAGACGCTCTGTGTTGCTTTCCCTTCAAACATGCTGAGCAGTGATCATTTGTTGCAAACTTCTTAGATGGAAGTCCAATGACATGATTCCCTGCTACAAGCTTGTTCATATTCTTGAAATTTTAATGACCAAGCCGTCTATGCCAAAGCTGGCTTTCATCATTTGATGCCTTAGCAATCAGGCATGTTGTTTCAGTTGAAGGATCAACTTGAGACATATCCAACTTGTATACATCTCTATCTCTCTCAACTGTAACAATCACTCAATCTTTGCTTATCTTGAAACCTGGCTTCAAAACATAACAGAATGAATCATCAGATAGAACAGAATATGATTTGTCACATATTTGAGATACGCTTAAAAGATTAAAGTTCACCTGTGAACAAAGTTGACTTTATCAAAGCTTATTATCCCATTTGATACTGTTCCTTCTCCGGTTATTTTTCCTCCAGCATCACCACCAAAGGCGACGTGAGTTCCATCTTTTAACTTAAAGTCTTGTAACAAGGCAGGATTGCCTGTCATGTGCCGCCTACACCCACTATCCACATACCATGTATTGAGTGGTCTTTTTGGGTGTACCTGCACACCAAGAAAATTAAGTTGAGATATCTAACCAAGCCGAGATGGTCTTGGGTTTTCCAAATTTATCAATAATTGTAAATTGTTTGTAATGGAGATTATTCAAATCAGGTTTATTTTTGATGAATTTACCAATTTTATTTTGGAAATTGTTTTAAAAATTGTTTGATTTATTTTTTAGAACATTCATATCATTTGATTGATCAACTTTTGAAATGTATTGATGACTAACATTTTTATTAGTCATCCTTACAGATCTTGGTATGAAATGTTCTTGCATGTTTTGTTTTGATCTCACATAATTGTTCTTTGGAAAAGATCTCAAACTTAAAGCAGGTTGATTAATGACTTTTTGTAATCCATTAGTTTGATTTCTCAAATATTGTGGATTAACAAATCCTTTGCTCATGTTTGATTTTGCAAAGTTTCTAGTAAGAGATCTATTTCTAAAGTAACAATTTGCAGTATTATGAGTCTTTTCATCACAATAAGTACAATATTTGTTAAAATAACAATCTGTTGTCGAATGATTTCTCATGTCACATATGTGACAGTACTTGTTGAAGTAGCACTCAGCAGTATTGTGATTTTTCATATCACAAATTTCACAGTACTTTTTTGGAGTTAAAAACAACTTTTTGTTCACCTTTGACATTGACACAATGTTTGATTTTGGTGTCAAATAGTTAATATTTTGTCTTTCATTTTTCACAGTTTGATTTTGTGTCAAATTATTATGCATTTGTGTAACATGAACTTCCTTCTTGAATGTATTAGGAACAAATCTTTTTGTTACAGCGGAAGTCTTTGAATCTGAACTTGATTTCAGATCAGAGTGTGATTTGTTCATAATATTTGCTTTATTGTTTTGAAGAGAATTCATATTTAACAAACCAGCTGACACAAATTTTATCGGTTTAAGTTTTGATGTTTGATTTGTTGCTTTAATCAAATTTTCTGAACTTTTGTTTTGTTCAGATGTTGCTTTTGATGATTTCTTTCTTCTTCTTTGATTCTTTGATTTAGAAGAACTTGGTTTATTTTCAGATTGAACATCGTCATAAGAAGATTCCTTTTCTGATTGAACTTGTTTAAGATTAATGGTGTTTGAATCTTCTGATGTTCCTATCTGTTGTTTATCTTTGCTTTGAACTTTCACTTCTTCTAATACAACATGAATTTGATCAGAAGTGTTTTGTTTTGGTTGTTTTGGTTCATAAGATTTTATCTTGATTGGATGACCATTTTTGATCTTTTCTTGATCTTTTTCAACAAACACTTGAACATTTTCTTTTTCTTCTTCTGAATTCTTGTTTTTGATCTGGAATGCTTTAGGTTTAGCTTTATTCTCAGGAGAAGGATCATGAGTATTGAAGTTCTCTGGTAGTGTGTTTGTAATAGATTCAGGCATAGATTCATGAGTGAAACCTAACCCTGCTTTTTGTTTATCTTTTCTTTCACTTACCAGTTTTTCTACTATCATTTTTGAACTTTTTACTTTTTCCAGATCTATTTGAGTAGCAGCATGTGATATGTTCTTCTGTTCAAGATTCTTGGTCATCTCTTCCAATTGTTTAGAAACAATTTCTAAATCTTTTATTTGTTCCATGAAGTTTGAAGAGAGATAATATTTTGATATGTTGTTTTATGATCAGATTTAAGTTTGCTACGCATAGATTCTTCTTGTTTTAGCTTCTCACAGATTTTGAATGAGTAATTTCTGTAGTATTCAACATGTTCATAGCATGATTTAGTGCAAAGTTTTTCTCTCAGTTCAGATGGGATTTCAGGAAATTTTGGAGCTGTGGTTTCAGATTTTGAAATTGAAGAGTCAACCTTTGGTTGATCAGACTGTGCCATTAGAGCTACTTCATCTGTATCCTCCTTAGAATCAGACTTGTCACTCCAATCATAGTCATCTTCTTCTTCATCACTTTCCACCTTTGGATCATTGTTTTCTGACCAATCTTCTCCTTGAATTTCTGCAATAAGAGATAAACTTGATGTTAAATCATTTGTAAAATGATTTGCATATGCACTCCAATCATAACCATCTTTTATGCTGACTACTAGAGCTTTCTTTGTTTCATCAGATGATTTGGTTTCATCTTTAAGCTCAGGCATAGGAAGACTTTGATAAGGCTTTTGAAAAGTCTTCTAAGCTTGTTGAAACCTTGATTGCTTGAGCTTGATTGAGTATTTCCTCCATTATTCCTTGGAGCTTGCATTCTCTGAAGAAGTGTCCATAACTGTTACAGTTAAAACATCTAGATTTTGACTTGTCAAATCCAACAGTCTTGTTTGTACTTGGCTTGTATTTCTTGTTGACATAAGAATGTTTTTGAGTCCTGTAGGCAATCATCACCATCTGCTAGTTTAAGTCCATCTCTTCAACATCTTCAGGATCCATCTCAAATAAATCCTGCAAAACAAAATCTAGTTGAGTTAAATGGCTACCTTGATATGCTTGAAAACTAGCCATAAATGCAGTGAATGCAGTTTTAGACTCTTCATCCTCTAATAGGAAGTTAATCACATCTTTAACTTTGCTAGATTTAGCAGAGTTAGATGAAGAAGTATATGTTTGAACATTTGATGTTTGGGACTGAGATTTAGGAGGAGATTGAGAATGAGACTGAGTTGTATAAGCAGGTGCACTGGTAAATGATGAGTCAGTGAAAAATCCTGCTCCAACAAACAGATCTCCCTCTTCTTCAGTACTTTTCTTACTCTTTGCCATGAATGCATTCTCTATAGTGGTTGCAGGAGAAGCAACAAACTGATATTGAGACATTGATGCTGCTCTATCATTGTTCCTTGAGCTTTCATCAATCTCTACTGATTCTATTTTTGCAATAAGAAGATCTAGATCCATAGGGAACTTTTCAGTATGCTTTAGTAAGGTTACAGTTTGTTTCTGTAAGGCCCCGTTCCCGGGACGCTTACAGTTGGTCATTCATTGCACATAAAACATATAATTACGTTTCATGAAGAAAACATTGCAGCGGAAACATTCAAAATGACATCACGTTTCATTTTAATTACTTTTGCCAAATAATACATCATTATCCGGTTACAAAATTCATGTTTGCATTACATCACAAAAGCTTTATAATTGGATGCCATCCCAAAAGAGCCGAGTAACCTTGCCGTGCCATCCTCAGCAATCATTTACCTGCCAACTGGAAAATGCAATAAAAGTCAGCGTTGCTGAGTGAGTTCTAGTTTTATAAAATAAATATACTTTACTTTCATTGAAAATCGTTCCTTTTATCATGCGATCATACAACATACGTATACACAGATAATTTCATTATTATCTTTCATCTCATTCATTATCTTCCATTCTTTTCGTTCATTCTGTCTTCCGAGTCTTTTGCGACAACATGGTCGCTCACCTCAATGGCAATCTCAATGATTGCTCGCTATCCGAGTCTTTTGCACCCCTAAGGTTGCTCACCCTAATTGCCCATAACGATAGCAAGCTATCCGAGTCTTTTGCAACAACAAGGTTGCTCACCCCAAGGCAACATCACGATAGCTCTTACTCGAGTCTTTTGCAACGGCGAGGTTGCTCACCTCATAGGCAATCTAAATGATTGCACTTCATCCGAGTCTTTTGCAACACAAAGTCGCTCACCCCAATAAATATGCTTGCAAGCCTTTCTTTCGTTCATTCATCATTCATTAATGCATGCATTCTTACTTCATGTTCCTCTTTCATTATCTTTCGCTTTACATTACATAATACTTCATTCATTCATTCATTCATTCATTAGCATGACATGTAAAGCCACAAGAAAGATAAGCATACATCATAATAAGGAACATATCATACACATTCATCATATCATCATACAGGGCAACATCATACATTCATAATATGCATAAACGTGCAACATCATCATCATCATCATCATCATGCCCTACATGCTCTCTAAGGCCATAATCATCCTCTTACATGCTCTTACGGGTTACTTTACGTCGAAACTTACATCTGCACCTTTCCCCCGAAGGCCAGAAGTCAAACTACACATTCCTTCGAGTGCAACAGCCCTGTTCGGGCGTATGGACACTCTTCAGTCGCATGGCCTCCATGCGACTGAACATCATGCGACTGGACTCATGCGGATGAACTTCTATGCGAATGAACATCCGATCGTGCGTATGAACCTTGTGCGAATGGGATTACTGCGACTGAGCACCTATGCGACTAACCTCATGCGAATGGACTCATGCGACTAAGCATCTATGCGACTGAACCCTCAGTCGTACAACCCTCATGCGACTGGACTCCCAGTCGTGCGACTGAACCCCAATCGTGCGAATGACCTTCAATCGCCCTCATTCGGCCGTATGGCCTTCATTCGGTCGCCTAGCCCTAGCTGATGCAGAATGGAGTTCATCCCGAACCCAATCTGCCATTTTCGGCCTCCAAGCTCATCCAAACCCATTCTAAGCCTAAATTAACCCTCCTGGACCTTAGAAATGCATACCATAACCCATACAAGCGCACACAAGCCCGAAATCATACTCTAAACGCATCATACACATCACACCCAAATGGGTCAAACACACACACACATAAAAACGGGTTTTGCACATTTTCCAGCCCCAAAATCGGTTGAAAACAAGTAAAAGTGGGGTCCTAGAACTCACACAATCGAGCACAAAGACAAGAGCTTCGATTTGGCTTGCTACTCGACGGATTTGGACACCCGAATCACCCGAAACACCACTTTTCTCCCTTTTTCTCCTCTTTCTCTCTTCTCCCTTCTTTGAGAGCTGAAATGTGTGAAGTGTGGGGAGAGTGGGCTGCCCTCTCCCTACACTTATCACCATATTACCCGACTTTTCTTCGTTGGCGAGTTTGGTCCCTCGACTTTGGACTTTATTTCTTTTCTTTCTTCGTCGGCTTCAAAATAATAAATTTCCGGGTGTTACAAGTCCACCCCCCTTAAATAGGTTTCGTCCCCGAAACCTGTTATCCTTCGAACAAACGTGGATAATGTTGTCTCATTTCTTCCTCAGTCTCCCACGTTGACTCGGATCCCTTCCTGTGCTTCCACTGTACACGCACAAGAGGAACCGCTTTATTCCTTAGCCTTTTCTCCTTGCGATCGATGATTGCCACTGGTTGCTCCACATAATTGAGCCGTTCATCTACTTCGATATCTTCCAATGGGACAATCATATCTTCATCTGCTAAGCACTTCCTTAGATGAGATACATGGAATGTCGGATGAATTCCACTTAACTCATCTGGTAACTCCAGTCTATAGGCCACCTCTCCTACTCGAGCAATGATTCGGAAAGGGCCTATATACCTTGGGCTCAACTTGCCCCGCTTTCGGAAGCGAATGATACCCTTCCAAGGTGAGACCTTCAACATAACCCGGTCACCCACCTGGAACTCAATCGGCCTGCGTCGTTTATCAGCATACGACTTCTGTCTATCTTTGGCCGCCTTCATGAAGGCTTTGATCTTCTCAAGCTTCTCGTCGTAGCCTCGATTACCTCGACGCTTCCCAATTCCTTCTGACCAATATCACCCCAACAAACGGGTGTTCTGCATCTCCTACCGTATAGCATCTCATATGGAGGCATGCCAATGCTGGCGTGATAACTGTTGTTATATGAGAATTCGGCTAACGGTAGGTGGTCATCCCAACTTCCACCAAAATCAATCACACATGCCCGAAGCATGTCTTCCAGTGTCTGAATGGTCCTTTCTGACTGACCATCAGTCTGGGGATGATAAGCCGTGCTAATATGTAACCTCGTCCCCATAGCATCGTGGAACTTCTTCCAGAATTTAGATGTAAACCGAGTGTCGCGATCCGACACAATAGACACCGGCACACCATGACGAGTCACAATCTCCTTGATGAACAGATCAGCCAACCTCTCAGATGAATATGTCTCGCGGATCGGTAGGAAGTGAGCACTCTTCGTCAAACGGTCAACTATCACCCATATGGCATCATACCCTTTCGGGGTACGCGGCAGCTTTGTAATGAAATCCATGGTGATGTGCTCCCACTTCCATTCCGGTATATCCAAAGGTTGTATCTTCCCATACGGCTTTTGATGCTCGGCCTTCACCTGTAAGCAAGTAAGGCACTTACTCACATACTCCACCACGTCGCGCTTCATACCCGGCCACCAATAATCTTTCTTCATATCATGGTACATCTTCGTGGCACCAGGATGAATGGAGTACCGAGTCTTGTGAGCTTCATCCATTATCTTCACCCGTAGATCCCCAAAACGAGGAATCCACACACGATCGAATCGGGTTCTAACACCGAGTGTGTTTTCACCCAATTCCCCAACCAGACCTCTCATTCTTTCAGAGTTAAGATGATCTTCTTTCAATGCCTCATCTTGAAACTCTTTAACCTGCTTCATCACATCGGAGGTCATGATCAACTGATAGGCTTTCACCCGAATCGGCTCGGGCCTCTCCTTCCGGCTAAGGGCATCGCCACCACGTTGGCCTTGCCCGGATGGTAGTGGATCTCACAATCATAATCCTTTATAAGTTCCAACCACCGTCTCTGCCTCATGTTCAAATCCTTCTGCTCAAAGAAGTACTTCAGACTCTTGTGGTCAGTGAATATGGTGCACTTCGTCCCGTAGAGGTAGTGCCTCCAAATTTTAAAGCAAAGACCACGGCTGCCAGCTCCAAGTCATGAGTAGGATAATTGACCTCATGAACCTTCAACTGTCGGGATGCATAGGCTATAACCTTTCCTCTCTGCATTAACACACACCCCAACCCCGAGTAAGAAGCATCGGAGTAAACCACCATATCTTCGCTTCCATCGGGTAACGACAGAACAGGAGCTTGAGTCAATCTCGCCTTCAATTCTTCAAACGCCTTCTCTTGAGCTTGACCCCATACGAACTTCACCTCTTTTCGGGTCAACTTAGTTAGTGGAGAAGCAATCTTGGAGAAGTCTTGGATGAACCTTCTATAGTAACCCGCCAAACCCAAGAAGCTACGAATCTCGGATGGCGTCTTTGGCGACTCCCATTGCATAACTGCCTCCACTTTCGCCGGGTCCACCATAATCCCGTCAGGATTCACCACGTGACCCAAGAACTGAACTTCGCGCAACCAGAACGCGCACTTGGAGAATTTAGCATACAGCTTCTCCCTTCTTAACGTCTCTAGAACTTCCCGAATATGACCGGCATGCTCCGCTTCGCTCCTCGAGTAAATCAGGATATCATCAATAAACACAATCACTGATTTATCCAACATAGGCCGACACACACGGTTCATCAAATCCATAAAAGCAGCTGGCGCGTTGGTCAAGCCAAAAGACATGACAAGAAACTCGTAGTGACCATAGCGCGTACGGAAAGCTGTTTTAGGAATGTCTTGCTCCTTCACCTTCAACTGATGGTAACCAGATCGAAGATCTATCCTTGAAAACCAACTGGCACCCTGAAGCTGATCGAACAAATCATCTATCCTCGGTAAGGGGTATCGGTTCTTCACTGTCAACTTGTTTAGCTCGCGGTAGTCGATGCACATCCTCATGCTACCGTCCTTCTTCTTTACAAACAGGACCGGAGCACCCCAAGGAGAGATACTCGGTCTAATGAACCCCTTATCAAGTAGCTCTTGCAACTGCTCCATCAATTCTTTCATCTCGGTCGGAGCCAACCGATACGGTGCCTTGGCGACAGGTTGGGCACCCGGTATCAGATCAATCTGAAACTCGATCTCTCTGTCAGGTGGCACTCCTGATAAGTCTTCTGGGAATACATCTGGAAAGTCACACACAACCGGTACATCAGCTAGTTGTGGTGTTGGCGTATCCACATCCTTTACGTAGGCCATGTAGGCACTACATCCACGCCTCATACACTTTCCCGCCACTGCCATCGAGATCACCTTCGGAATCGTAGTAACCCGATCACCATATACCGTCACTGAACTACCATCAGGCGCCAACAACCGAATCATCTTCTTGCGGCACACAATGTTCGCCTCGAAGTCCGCTAACCAATCCATCCCAAGAACCAAGTCAAAACCACCTAAGGTCATCACAAACGGTCTAACAGGAAACTTATGACCCTCGAGCTCCACATCACAGTTCTCTATCATCTCAGAAATCCTGGTAGACTTACCTATGGCAGTTTCTACATCGAAGGGCGCATCAACACATCTACTACTAACAGGCAGCTTAGCACAGAAAGCAGCAGAAATAAAACTCTTACTAGCACCCGAATCAAATAACACAGAAGCTAAAGTTTGGTTCACCAGAAACGTACCGGACACGACATCAGGGTCCGTTCTAGCTTCCTCCTGTGTCATGGTGAATGCCCTGGCGCTCGCCCTCGGTCCATCACCTCCCGTCTTCTTTGCCCCTGAACTCTCAGCCCTCGGCTTCTTACAATCTTTGAGCATGTGACCCTCTTCGCCACAGTTAAAGCATCGGACCGCACGACAGTCCTTTGCCATGTGCCCCGCCTTTCCACACCTGAAGCACAAGTTCGATCCAAACCTGCACTCCCCGCTGTGCTCCCGTCCACATTGCCACACCTTCTCGATCCCGCACCTGACATAACCACACGGCGATCATCCACCCGTGCCTTCTTATTACCCATCGAGGCATTGCCCCGACCAAATCTCTTCCCCTGCCAGCCTCGTTCACCACCGCTCTTTCTGCCACCGTCAGTCACCACCACCGCTCTTTCATCATACAGTCTTCCCGCCAAATCTACCGCCGACCTAAACGTGCTCGGCCGGGCGGCGATCATGTGCCTGCGAATATCCGCCGGCAAACCTTGTATATACCTCTTGATCTTTCGGGACAGAGGCGTCACTTGATCCGGCACCAGACGTGCCATCTCGTTGAACTTCGTGGTGTACTGTTGGTGTGTCATGGTTCCCGCCTCCAGTTGCAGAAACTCCCTTTCAACCTTATCCATTTCCCGATGAGGACAAAACTCCTCGATCACCATCTTCTTCAGTTCGGGCCACCTCATTCGCCCGATCGCCCGATTACCCTCTGCTTGGACAATGTTGTCCCACCAGCATAGTGCCGAGTCCACGAAGGAGTGGGTGGCAAACTTGACTTTCTGATCTTCTCGGCACTCGCTGATGTCGAGAACAGCCTCCATTTCCCTCACCCATCGGTGAGCAGTGGCAGCATTACCATTACCATCAAAAGTAGGGGGCTTGCATCTCATAAACACCCCGTAATTACAGCCTCGTGCCACCTCCCGCACAGGCTCCTCTTCCTCTTCCTCCTCATTATCGGAGAAAATCGTTTCAGGCTCCGGTTGCTCCCCCGAGACCCGGTTTCTCTCCTTCCTTTCCCCTTCCTTCACAGCCTTGATGACTTCGGTCACCACAGACGGTAAGATTGTCTGCATGACCTGGTGTACTTCCTCCACGACAGCCTCTTTTACTGAGGCCCTCAAGTTCGCACTCTCATCCCCAGCTTCTGGATGAGGAGTCTTAGGTTCTGCAGGAACCTCTTTCTCAGCTCTAGGCCTTCCTCTCTTAGGGCGTGGTTCAGCAACAGGGCCATCACGGCCTCC
Source organism: Flaveria ramosissima (assembly GCA_025215565.1). Classification (NCBI taxonomy): domain Eukaryota; kingdom Viridiplantae; phylum Streptophyta; class Magnoliopsida; order Asterales; family Asteraceae; genus Flaveria; species Flaveria ramosissima. Next base: position 50,498,381 of record CM046029.1, on the reverse strand, counting down.
ACCCCTAGAAGCTCTAGAAGATCTACCACCAGCCATTCTCTAACACACTGAAAGATTCAAACACCAACACGGTCATTCAAGGAAACAACTCAGTTTATGTCAAGTATAGTAAGTCCCTAATTACAGTGGCCAGTTGTGATTAGCCACTTACTGTACTCTTCATACCCCAATATTACCTGTCCTGACTACATCAGTATTCAAATCTACATACAACACATAACATATACCATGCGCACATAAACCGGTTAACTTTAAGAAAATACCTGATGGCACGAGCTACTCGGTTTGGCATCCCATCCCCTTTCCGTCCCATTCTCAGTTTAAGTTAAGGTTTATTTTGAAAATTTACCCATTTCACTTAAACTTTGGCTCTGATACCAACTTGTAAGGCCCCGTTCCCGGGACGCTTACAGTTGGTCATTCATTGCACATAAAACATATAATTACGTTTCATGAAGAAAACATTGCAGCGGAAACATTCAAAATGACATCACGTTTCATTTTAATTACTTTTGCCAAATAATACATCATTATCCGGTTACAAAATTCATGTTTGCATTACATCACAAAAGCTTTATAATTGGATGCCATCCCAAAAGAGCCGAGTAACCTTGCCGTGCCATCCTCAGCAATCATTTACCTGCCAACTGGAAAATGCAATAAAAGTCAGCGTTGCTGAGTGAGTTCTAGTTTTATAAAATAAATATACTTTACTTTCATTGAAAATCGTTCCTTTTATCATGCGATCATACAACATACGTATACACAGATAATTTCATTATTATCTTTCATCTCATTCATTATCTTCCATTCTTTTCGTTCATTCTGTCTTCCGAGTCTTTTGCGACAACATGGTCGCTCACCTCAATGGCAATCTCAATGATTGCTCGCTATCCGAGTCTTTTGCACCCCTAAGGTTGCTCACCCCAATTGCCCATAACGATAGCAAGCTATCCGAGTCTTTTGCAACAACAAGGTTGCTCACCCCAAGGCAACATCACGATAGCTCTTACTCGAGTCTTTTGCAACGGCGAGGTTGCTCACCTCATAGGCAATCTAAATGATTGCACTTCATCCGAGTCTTTTGCAACACAAAGTCGCTCACCCCAATAAATATGCTTGCAAGCCTTTCTTTCGTTCATTCATCATTCATTAATGCATGCATTCTTACTTCATGTTCCTCTTTCATTATCTTTCGCTTTACATTACATAATACTTCATTCATTCATTCATTCATTCATTAGCATGACATGTAAAGCCACAAGAAAGATAAGCATACATCATAATAAGGAACATATCATACACATTCATCATATCATCATACAGGGCAACATCATACATTCATAATATGCATAAACGTGCAACATCATCATCATCATCATCATCATGCCCTACATGCTCTCTAAGGCCATAATCATCCTCTTACATGCTCTTACGGGTTACTTTACGTCGAAACTTACATCTGCACCTTTCCCCCGAAGGCCAGAAGTCAAACTACACATTCCTTCGAGTGCAACAGCCCTGTTCGGGCGTATGGACACTCTTCAGTCGCATGGCCTCCATGCGACTGAACATCATGCGACTGGACTCATGCGGATGAACTTCTATGCGAATGAACATCCGATCGTGCGTATGAACCTTGTGCGAATGGGATTACTGCGACTGAGCACCTATGCGACTAACCTCATGCGAATGGACTCATGCGACTAAGCATCTATGCGACTGAACCCTCAGTCGTACAACCCTCATGCGACTGGACTCCCAGTCGTGCGATTGAACCCCAATCGTGCGAATGACCTTCAATCGCCCTCATTCGGCCGTATGGCCTTCATTCGGTCGCCTAGGCCTAGCTGATGCAGAATGGAGTTCATCCCGAACCCAATCTGCCATTTTCGGCCTCCAAGCTCATCCAAACCCATTCTAAGCCTAAATTAACCCTCCTGGACCTTAGAAATGCATACCATAACCCCATACAAGCGCACACAAGCCCGAAATCATACTCTAAACGCATCATACACATCACACCCAAATGGGTCAAACACACACACACATAAAAACGGGTTTTGCACATTTTCCAGCCCCAAAATCGGTTGAAAACAAGTAAAAGTGGGGTCCTAGAACTCACACAATCGAGCACAAAGACAAGAGCTTCGATTTGGCTTGCTACTCGACGGATTTGGACACCCGAATCACCCGAAACACCACTTTTCTCCCTTTTTCTCCTCTTTCTCTCTTCTCCCTTCTTTGAGAGCTGAAATGTGTGAAGTGTGGGGAGAGTGGGCTGCCCTCTCCCTACACTTATCACCATATTACCCGACTTTTCTTCGTTGGCGAGTTTGGTCCCTCGACTTTGGACTTTATTTCTTTTCTTTCTTCGTCGGCTTCAAAATAATAAATTTCCGGGTGTTACAGTTTCCATGATGATGGTAAAGCATTGAGTAGTCTGAGATTTAGATCTTCAAGATCAGGCTTAATACCACCTGTTGACATCTCAGTTGTAAGTTGAACAAATATGTTCATCATCTGATTTATTGTTTCTCCAGACAAATGTTGAAACAATTCTAATTGTCTTTTTAACTTTTGTTTCTTGAGATTTTGAATCTCCTTGCCTCCTTCACAAATGATCTTTAAGGCTTTATATAGAGTGTATCCAGTTTGATATGCATCAAGCCTTGCAAGAACTTCCAAAGGTAGTCCTTTACACATCAATGAATATGCTTTAATATCATTCTTAACTCTTTTCAGATCATCTCCTTGAAGACCATCTTCTGGATAAGGTTCTGGAGAATATTTAGTATACACAAACCCTCTGTCAGGCCCATCCGTGATTATAGGAATGTATGGTTCTTTTTCTATTGATTTCCAAAGATCAGTGTCAATGGAATTAAAATGTTGTTTTAGCCTGAGAGACCAATTTTTAAAATCAGCTCTATTTTTAAGTTTTGTAACTCTATTTTCAGAATCTTCTGATTTAACCATTCTTATATTTTTGTTGTTTTAGATTTTGAATTAAGAAAATAAATGCAAAAGTTTTTGAAAATTTCCCTTTTTTAAAAAAAAATTCTAAGTGTCAAGGTAATAAGCCTGAACAGTGGTTATACTCCCAAACAGTTGATGCGCCTGAGTTGAGAAACGTCTAAGGGAATGCCTTAGAAAATTTTCCAAAACGCCCAAGGTTGATGCGTCCAAACAGTTATAAAACGCCTAAACAGTTGTCAAGCTCCTAAATAGTTGTCAAGCGCCTAAACAGTTTTCAAGCACCTAAACAGTTCTAAAACGCCTAAACACTTGTAATCTTTCTCAACAAAGATGATACGTCTGGGATTTTTCTCTTCAACAGTAGTCAAACGTCTGAACTAAAAAAACGTCCACACAGTGTTAATGCGCCTACACAGTATTAATGCGCCTAACAATTAGACAAATTTTTCAGTCAATCTCAGCTCATGCGCCATATTCATCATGTTCATATGAATGTAACAAACTCAAATTTTCTGAATTCTTCAAATGTTGATGAATTCGATTGAAACTTTCCAATTAAGTGAGTTTTATGCCGATAATCATTCTTCTAACATCAATTTCATTCAATTTCAATAACAAATCACTCAATTTTGAGATTTTTCAGTTCGAAAACTTCAAACCTTTTTCGAACACAAATTCAACAAATTGACTTGAATTTGATGAATTCAACTGCTAATTATGATTCAAATCATGTTTCTAATGATGAAACACAACTGAAATTCACAAATTTTCAACTAAATTGTATATCAATCACAGATTCAGTGAGATTTTTGAGTTTTTAAAGTTCGATAAACTCCAAAAATCAATCACTAACAGCTTACCAACAGCTCTGATACCATATGATAGGATCAAATGTACCAATCTGTGATGATTTATGAACACAATTTAATGAAATTCATACAAAGTAATCAAATCAAAACAAGATATCAACAAAATTCAAGTTTTGTTAATATCCAGCTAAGACAATTACAAAGTATGAAAGCAGGTTCAAATACAATTCTTAGTTACCTACTACCTGTAAGTCTAAGCTATTTATAATGAAACAAAAAGTAAAGGAACTAACTAATTACAAAACTAGTCCCTATACTATTACAAAATATTAAAAGACAACTAAAGACAACATGTTAATCTTTCTTAGAGCACTAACATAAGACTAGTGCATCCAAGTCCACTAGTCGGTCCGTAATCGTAGTCCTCACGAACGTGCTTAGGGTTCACACCTTCTAAACCTGCAGACATACTTTTAGTATCCGTTTTGATCAAATCATTAGATGGATGAGGAACATGCATAGGAGAAAAGCAGTATGTACTAGGAGGAGGATAAACCTTAGCATTTTCAAGTCCCAATCCTGTTTTAATACTAGCCCCCCGTTGAGATTTACATAAATCATCATGTTTCATTCCCGATATTGTCTATTTGTCGAACTTGACTGAAGTTTGCTCGTTTCAAATTCAGCAAGAGCAACCCTTTCAGTAAAAGTGTTAATCTCAACATTTCTTTCCAAAACTATTCGTTTTAAGTAATTATTTTCTTTCAAAGCCTCGTTTAATTTAACAAAATATTTAGACTCCTTTGATTTAAGTTCCTCATTAATTCATTTTAAATCTTTCTCATTATCAATTAATAAACGATTAGCTTTAAACCCCAAATAACCTGATTTCACATGCTAAAGAACACATATCCTGAATTACCTCATAAGGAAGTCACATCACCATCTTTTCTACTGCTAAGGCTTTCTCACATTGGCACACCGGAGTACTCAACTTGCTTTCCTCGACAGTGCCAGCAACATCATCTTTTCCATTTCAACGCTCGGTGGTTTAACTTTCTTCCTTTCTTATCTCTTCAACTTTACTTTCTTTCACCCTCTCATCCTCCTTCACCTTCATAGACACTTCAGCTTCATCTCTAAGTTCTTTGAATGGATCAAATTCATCCTCACAGTTCACCTTCCCCTTTCCTTCTACAATCTCAGCCACCAATGCTTGGTTAATCTCGTTTCTCTTCTCTTCAACTTTAGCACTCCAATTAAAATTAGAAATCAAAGCTATCTCTTTCTTGTGACTCATTTGCTCTTTACTCCCACTTGAAACTAGTCAGGGAACTCTTGAATTACTAAGATCAGTGACGATTAGCAATGGACATTCATGTTTGAAGTGTCCCAACTATTTGCAATTAAAACACCTCAGCTTGGACTTATCAAATCCCAGTTTGGAGTTAGAGCTTTGACCTCCGAAATTCTTTCTTCCAGTGCGCTCCATGAATCTTTGGGCTCTAAGTGTCAACATGGCCATTTGCCATTGAATGTCAATCTCTTCAAGATCATCAGGGTCCACCTGATACATATCCTCCATCGTCATTCCTTTGCATTTCAACTCCCCCGCCACTAAAGTCTCATAACTTTAAACAAACATACCAAAAAGAGCCATCGTCTCGGATGGAACTGAAGTTTCAACATTTGCTTTCACGTTAGCTTGATCTCTCCCAGCACTACTGCAACCTCCAGAATAATCACCAGTATTCACTCCGCCTTGACAAGATGTATGCATTGGAGAGCTTGCAGCGGAATACAATAATGCAGCATTTTGGGAGTGAAACCAGATGTAGGCATCATGGTTTGGTTGAATTCCCTTTTCTTCATGTCTAACTCGAAGGATTTAAGCTTATTGATGATGTCCATAAGCTTGCAGTCAGTGAAACCTCTTTCTTGCTTTAGCATTCTCACCTATAGGCTCCACTGAGGTGGGAGATGAGTCTAGCAACATGTTTACTTGCTCACTATTGGAAATTTTTCATCATATTTCTTCAGTGTGCTTGAAACTGTCAGAAAACAATTTGTGAGATCTGTGAGACTCTTGTTCTTGTATCCCACAAAGGATTTGAATTCCTTCTCAGCTTGAATACTCTTATCCTTCACCAGCTCATCGTTACCATCATAGAACTCACACAGAGCATCGAAGAGAAACTTAGAATTCTTATGCTCAGAGAATCGATTGTAGATGTCTAATGCAAGACAGAGAGTTAATGCTCCAAAAGCTTTCTGTTCTCGATAAATCAGCTTTAGATCCTTTGTGTTGAATGTGGCTGGGTCCTTGTTTTGAGATACAACATTGCCAACAGTGACAGTTGGTATGTGAGACCAGAAATGATAGATTCCCATTGATTGTGGTCGGGTGTAGAAGAAAAAGGCTTCTTTGAGACATCTCTTCAATCTTCGAAGTTATCTCCGTTTATGAGTCTCGGAGGTCTGTTGGGAGCTACAGTCTCAAGATCTGTTAAGGGTGAGGGAAGTCATCTTTGACATACTAGTTTCACTGAGGAAAAGTTAGTTTGGCAGAAAATTGCTAGTTTCGCAGAACAATTTCGGCAGAAAGAACTAGTTTCGCTGAGTCGTCGTAGTTTAGCAGGCAATTTCGGCAGCAGTTTTGCTAGCCAAATGCCTGAAACTGCTTAGTTTCGCCGACCAATTTTGCACGAAACAGCTTGAACTTTCGTTCAATGGTACTTTCGACAACAATTTGCTTGTAACATGCACACAAGCACTATTGAACTTTCGTTTAATAATACTAGTTTCGCTGGATGAGGGAATGCAGAAAACAACTTCAAAAGGGATAACGCCCGTACGTAGTTTCACAAGATGATTGGCACAGTTTCGCTGGATGAACTGGTAATTTCACCGGATGAAGCTGAGAAGCTTTTTCAACATGAAATCAATCTGAAATCACCAAAATCTCAATGGATTTGAGATCTGATGATTAACAGAGTTCCCCTAACCAAAAAACAAAACAAAATTCAAGCAAATTCCATATCAAATACACTCGAATTTGATATGGAATTGAACAAATACAACCAAAAACGTCAACAAATCATGAGCACTAAGGCTCTGATACCATATTGTTGGTCCATTTGATTGATTTGCAGTACAAATGAGATGGTTGTGTTCAATATCGGATACAACAAAGAGACAACAAAGATGAAGACAACTAAGACCAACCACAATATATCAAATAAGAACAATAATGATCAATAAAATCAACATTAACAAAACAACAAATGTATTTCTGTGAATAAACTACTTACAATAGGTCTCTTGTAACTACGATAATCGATTAGGGTTTTTGCAAGGATACCAAACAATGAACAAGATCAAATCTATATATAGCAGTCTTAGTTTCACAGGCAGTTTTGCTGTCAGCGAAACTGTGTTGTCGAAACTATAGTTTCGCCCGTAGAAACAACAGTTTCGCGGGTGAACTAAACAGCTGACTATGAGCGAAACTGTAGTTTCGCTCATAGTTTCGCTGGGCTACAAAACTAAAAAAAATGAACTACATTCAAAGTAAACTTACATTAAACCTATTACAAAGTAATATAAACATAATCTAATCTAAGGTGAGTCCAACCTATACATGATCTTCATAGAAATCACCTTCAGAATCGTAGTCACTCGATCACCGTAGATCGTCACCGAACTCCCGTCAAGCACTGTCAATCGAATCATGTTCTTGCGGCACACAATATTCGCCTCATAGTCCGCTAACCCAATCCATTCCTAGGACTACATCGACCCGCCTAACCCGCCATAACGGTCATCATAAAATAACGGTCTAACAGTAAATTTATGACCTTCTAATTCTATGTCACAACCTTCTATCCGATTAGAAATCCTGATAGACTTACCTATGGTAGTTTCTACACTGAAGGGCTCATCAATATTTCTACTACTAACAGGCAACTTAGCAACAAAGCAAGCAGAAATAAAACTCCTACTAGCACCTGAATCAAATAACACAAAAGCAAGAGTTTGGTTTACTAGAAAAGTACTGACACGACATCAGGGTCTGTCCTAGCCTCCTCCGGGTCATCGTGAAGGCTCTGGCGCTCGCCTTCTGCCCTTTGGTCCCGGCTGCCTTCTTCGCTTCGGAACTCTCATCCTAGTCTTCTTGCATTCCCGGCTTATGTGGCCCTCTTCGCCGCAATTAAAACACCTCGTCACTCCACATCCTGGCCAAATGACCTGTCCGCCAACACTTGAAGCAGACATTTGATCCCCATCTACACTCCCCAGCATGTTCCTTCCCGCACTTACCACACTTCTTCAACCCCGCACCGGGTGTGACCACACGCCGGCCATCCACCTATGCACCCTTGTGTTTGTCGGGGCACCACCCCGTCCAAACCGCTTCCCGTTCTAGTTCTAGTCAACACCATCTTTCTTGCTCACCTCAGCCACCCCACCTCCCTTTTATCAGACAGTCTTCTCGCCATATCAACCACCGACTGAACATACTAGGCCGGTGACAATCATGTGCCTGCGGATGTCCGCCAGCAAACCCTGAATATACTTCTTGATCTTTTGTGATGCGGGGGGGTCACTTGAGACGACACCATCCGTGCCATCTCATTGAATTGGTGGTGTACTGCTGGTGTGTCATGGTTCCCACTTCCACTACAGGAACTCCCTCTCAATCTTGTCTAACTCCATATGAGGACAAAACTCCTCAATCACCAACTTCTCAGCTCTGCCTACCTCATCCTTCTAATTGCCTTACTACCCTCGGCTTGGATGATATTGTCCCACCAACACAAAGCCGAGTCCATGAATGAGTGAGTGGCAAACTTCACCTTCTGATCTTCCCTGCACTGGCTAATATCGAGCACAGCCTCCATATTTCGCACCCACCGATGGGCGCCAGCAGTGCTATTACCATCGAAAGTGGGGGGGCTTGCATCTTTGAAATGCCCTATAGTTGCAGCCTCGAGCTATTTCGGGCACAATCTCCTCTTCCTCCTCATCATCGGAGACAACCGTCTTAGTCTGTGGTTGCTCTCTCTCCCCCGTGGGCCTGTTCCTCTCTTCTTCTCACCTTCCCTCACAGCCTTAATCACCTTGGTCACAAAAGACGGTAGGATCGTCTGCATAACCTGATGAACCTTCTCGACCGCAGCCTCTTTCACTGAAGCCCTTAGATTGGCACTCTCGTCCCCACATTCCGGATGTAGGGCCTTGGGCTCTTCATGAGCCGTCTCGGCAGCCTTAGCTCTTCCTCTTGTGACCCGTGGTCTAGCACCACGACCTCCTCCTCGCGAAGCCTTTAACGATCTACCTCCATCCATCCTCTAAGCACACTATAAGATCCAAACACCAATATGGTCATTCAAGGTAATAGCTCAGTTTATGTCAAGTATAGTAAGTGTCTAATTACAGTGGCCAGTTATGATTAGCCACTTACTTTACTCTTCATACCCCAAGCATTTCCTATCCTGACTACATCAGTATCAAAATCTACTAAAAGCGAACCAAATCATATAACATGCACACATATTACCGGTTAACTTTAAAGAAAATACCAGATGGCACGTAGCTACTCGGACTGGCATCCTCCCATTTTGTCCCATTCTCAGTTTAAGTTTAGGATTTTGAAAATATTTACCCATTTTTGTAAACTTTGGCTCTGATATCAACTTGTAAGGCCCCGTTCCCGAAACGCTCATAGTTGGACATTCATCGCACATAAAACATAAAATATACATTTAAATTTATTAAAACATCGCAGCGGATTAACTTAAAAACCATTTCATATATTAATGACTGCTTTTGCAAAACAATACAACATAGTTAACTGTTACAAAATATCATCGTTTGCATTACATCACAAAAACATCATAGTTTTACAAAATGGATGTCATCCAAAATAGGCCAAGTAGCTGCCCGTGCCATCCTCAGCAATAATCACCTGCCAACTGAAAAACACATAAAAAGTCAGCGTTGCTGAGTGAGTTCTAGTTTTAGAATAAAAATACATTACTTTCGTTTAAAACCGTTCATTATTTCGTTCGCGATCATACATCATACGTACAAGTAGATAATTTATATATTCTTTCATCATCATTTTCCTTTATCTTTCACTTTTCTTTGGACCAATGCCATATGCTACACCCCAACATCATGCATAAAGCGGGTACCAGGCCGAAGTCTATAAATAGACCCTCATACATTGTGCCCAGTGCCCTGACCACAGTACCGTGGTAAGCGACAAGGGTTTTATACATTTGGTCAGTCACAAAGACTGGACCACTGTGTGTATCCTTAAGGGTTAGCTAAACCCACACACAGTTGAGCTAACAACATTTTAGAGTTGTGCACCTCCTTTCTTTTGCTTGCAAGACTTTTCATCCATTCATTCATTCATGCATGCATTCATTAATTCTTTACGTTCCTCTTTTCATTATCATTAACTTCCTCTTTATGTTACATAATACTTTACATTCATTTCATAATCATACCACGTAAAGCCATGAAAACATACATAATAAGGAACATAAAGAAAACATAACAAAACACATATAATCATAAGCATGCATAACATCATCATAAACATCACATCCCCCTCACACATATCATATAATCATCCTACATCATCCTCGGGAACATCCCAAGTCATAGCTTAAAACTTTCCTTTTTCCCAAAATTTAGATAATTCTAAGTCCTTAGGCGCATGGGCACTATGCAGGCTCATGGCCTTTCAGACGCATGGGGAACACTTAGGCGTATGGAAACTTCTAGGCGCATTGGCACTATTTGGGTGCATGACCCAACACTTAGTCATTCCGGGAAAACCTCTAGGCGCATGGCCACTATGCAGGCACATGAGTGCCCGGGCGCATGGGCAGTTTAGACGCATGGACAGTCAATTTTGGCCTAAACCTTGGCGCATTGGAGTGTTGGGCGCATGGGTTTCAGGCGCATGGGACTTAGGCGCATAGCCAAACTAACTTTTAACTAACATCATAATTCATTCCCAAATTTATTCTAACATGTTCTAAGCATAGTCCTACATCTAAGCAACATAAACACACACAAAAAACATAATCATAACATCAAATTCACCCAAAACATACCCCACCCTCATACACATTCAAACATACATACGGGTACAAACACCCACTTATAAAAACATACATACATGTATTTCCAGCCCCAAAGAAGTTTAAAACATGTTAAATGGCGGTTCTAGAACTCACCTTATGCAACTTTCAGGTTAGAACTCCTTCAAAACCCGTAGCAATGAGTTCAACCACCTAAAACTCACCGAAACACACACACACAACCACAAAACACAAACATAAGCATATACTCAAGGCTAGAACTAGCCAAAAACAACTTAAAAACACCAAATCTTACCTTGAATTCGAATTTTTCTTGTTCTTCTTCAAGAAACCCGAAATCTTCTTTCTCTCTCTCTCTCTAAAAATCCGGACTTCAAAAGGTAATGTACAAGGGTGATATGGGCGGCCATATCACCTTTTGTACAAAATATAATATTTTATTTCATTTGTACTCTTTTACACATTTAACCCCTCTAATTGGGTTTTATTGCATTTCTTTCTTCTCTTCACTTTATTCTTTCTTTCCTTTTTAGAAAAAATATTCGGGCGTTACACTCTCAGACCTCTACTCACATTCGGAATCATATGAGTAGCCTTCACCTTGCTGAGTTGACAAACACAAAGCAAGAATTGAGAAGAGTTGAAACAAAGAGAGAGGGAAGAAAATGAAGGGTCAATCAAAGGAAAGACTTTCCTTCAGATGTTGAAGGCCTGGATTTGGAACCCATAGTTAGATAAGAGTATGACTACAATTCCTATCGACTAACTCTCTATCGAGTGACACACCAAAGAGTACATGTCATACAGAGTAACAGACTGGACCCGTTATCTACAAATGACTTGTGCAAACTCTTAGCACTACCTCCGGAAACAACAAAGAGATAGATAAATACATTCTTCTCTGGTGCTGAACGTTTGAGAAGCAGAAGACAGTGAAGTTTTGGTAGCATCGGCCTAGGGGGAGTTTGTTCGATCTAGTAAGGTCGGTGCAACTAAAACAACACTTAGAATATTTTTGGTGCAACTAACAAAGACTTCCAAAGGCAAAGCTGCACCTTGAAAGATTAAAGATGGAAGAACTTCGAAGATGAGCTTAGTCTTCCGAAGACTAAGAATTTCCTATTCCAAAGGCAAACACTTGGAAGGCTTCAAGACAAAGACTTCCAAAGTATAAAGATCTTGAAGATCAGCAGATGTCTCGGAAGAAGTAAACTCTTCCGAAGTATAAGTGGTTTGTTCTTTCGAAGCTAGTTTACCTTTGGAAGAACCTACTATGAACTAGTGTATGGTCCTTCTGACAACCCGCTGCAACCTCTGATACACTGCATGGCGCTATCCTACGCCCATGTAGTTGACCATACTTTATTCCACTGTATATTGTTTATCAGTTAGTACAGTTACCACTTTAGTAGGTAGCAAAAAGGTAAGTCATGGACATGTCATGACTACCTAATCTAGGATAATATTTTATTCTAGATACCTTAATCCTGACATTGTAAGATTTGTTTGGTAGTAAGTTTCCAGCTGGTAGCAAAGTATAACCGGCTGTAGATAGTAGTGTATATAGTTTCTCATTGTAACTCATTTGTATGCTTGTAAGAGTCTTGTAAAATTTGAGTTGAGAAGTAAATCTTGAAAACCATTTCTTGTGTCTTGCTTACTTAGTATATTATTATAAACTCTTAAAGGATTTTGCATCATCATTCGAGTGTGACTTTGTGAGTTCAAGAGAGAATACTTGTGTTGAGTGACCTTAACCGATGGTTGCGGTGGAGTGATAGAGAAGAGATGATGATGGTGGAGGGTGACGAGGACGGGTGGGCGGTGGCCAGAGATATGGAGGTTGCGAGGGCTGATAAGGATGGGCCGGGAGAGAATCAGGGTTGTGGAGGAAATGATACCGGGGTAATGCTTCCAGGCAAGAGTTGTGTCATGTCATCGCTAATGACGTCCCCACCATTGCCCGTGTGTATGATCTAACATCATCCATTAGATCTAGAGCCTTATCAACGACCAAATCTAACTCATTACAGGTGAAATGGATCCATCATCAATGGTGATGACTTGTCGCTATATGTGTCACTCTATTGGTCTCTCCTCTCGCTATTGATGTTGTCGCTATAGTCTTGTCGTCGCTAATAGGGTCGTCATCACCGCTAATAGCATCACCGTTATGAGAAAATTTCTTGTAGTGTTAAGGGTATAACTTATCATCTTGAATTTGTGTAAACTTGGGTATGCTATTTTAAATTCCTTCTTGAGGATATATTAGAAATGTGTAGTAGTAACTACAAGTGAATATGTGTATAGTATATAAACAACCAAAACCACACCATTGATCTTCGTGATATGACGACCATGCTCTTATAAGGAGAACCTTTTCGCGCAAACTTTCTAGTGGTTGCGTTTAGCCGAAATCCTCTTTTTGCCTTTACATTCAAGAATAATCAAAATTCTTTCTTTTGCAGCTTTGCATATACCTAAAATAATAATCAAAATGTTTTTGAACAACGTACATTGACCAACCTTTCTTTACAAAAATACCTTAGCTTAATTTAAAATATTTAATTTCCGAAATATTTAGTCATTTACCAAAATGAATCCATCTTTACAAGAATGGTGTGACTTTTTAACACCTCTTCTTAAGAAAGATTCTTCCTAGAGATCTAAATCAATCTTTCATGAACTTTGGAATATTTTGTTATACATAGGATGAGTGTACAATATAGAAATATAGTTTTGCAGGTTTGTATGGACCGAAACCATTGCAAGGTATGTGACTTGCCTCACATGGTTGTATGTCAATTGATGTGGGGTTTATAGACCAAATGGGTTGCCTCACCCTTCAGACTAGTCTTTTGGGTTGAGTTATTCCATTTGATCTATAACAATGGTATCAGAGCCAAACTCGAAGTGGTGGCTCACGGAGTCGTGGCTTGTAGAGACCCAGTCGTGACCAATGTGGCTATGACCAAAGAGGACGTTGGCCCTTAAGGAGGGGGCGAATGTTATATACCGAAACCATTGCAAGGTATGAGACTTGTCCCACATCGGTTGTATGGGCAATTGATGTGGGGCTTACAGGGCATATGGGTTCTCTCATCTATCAGACTAGTCTTTTGGTTGAGTTTTCTGTTTGGTGTGTAACAAAGTTATCTTAAACTCAATATAAGTATACAGTTCTTATCTTTAAATTGATACATTATGTATACAAATGATTTTTGGTCATTGTTGTCTTAAAACTTGAAACCAAACTTCAACTTCTTAATTTGTCAAGACACGATTGACTACGGCGGTTCTATTTTTTGTCGAAACATCATCAGTTGATATTCCCGTACTACCATTATGTGTAGATATTATCTAGCTACTATGTGTCCTCATTTTTTTAAGCTTTGACTTTTTGAAGTTGACCAGCATGGTCGAATGTTGCATCAACTAAGCGTTTTCAAACCAATTTTCCTTCGTTGAATTGTTTTGCTTGTTAATCCTTTTAGACACTCTTTGTGATGATCTACATAGTGTCATATAAAAAATATGAAAAATGTATTTATCATTTGTGTCCTATGTATTAATTGTAGCCATGCATGCACTAACACCTTTAAAGTTTCCTTTCTCTATTTTTCCTCGATAAAACTGGGTTTTGTTAACATATCATGGCCACAAAAGGAAAAAAAACAAAGATTCATAAGTACCATTTGTGCCTTAAAGCTAAGATTAGAGAGTTCCTTGCTCTCGATGTATGAAACATTGCAAAAATCATAAAAGCATGATAGAGAAGCAAAATCCCTAAAGGGAAGCAAAATTCCTATTGATTGCAAAATATTGAAGTTTGTACATAGAATTAAGAAATAATAATAAAAAGAAAAAGAATTCGTTGCAAGTTTGGTAACTGAGAGAGACAACAAAAGTTTGTAAACACCACCGTGTAATTTTATTTTGAACGTTGAACGCAAGCAACCACTACTATTTGCGTCTAAAATCCACCTATTATCCACTTTGTGATGCTTAATCTTCACCGATTTGATAAAAGAAAAACATCACCGTGTAAATAACCTCATATATTGGAAAGACCAATAACATTGTTAGGGCCATGGAACAAAACTATAACTGGATATTTGAAACAAAAATAGATAAATTATAAATGTAAACATAAATATGGATGAGATTTTAATATACACTTTAATTTCTTTCCCTAAATATAACCAAAATGCGAGCTTTACTTATTCAACAAAAACAGAACACACACTCATTCAGCATAATCTTGTTCACTGAATGTGTAATTAAAAAATAAAAAAATTCAAAAGTGCAACATATATGTCAATAAGATTGAAACTGTACACTTATAAGTTAACTACTAATTAATTCCAATAAAAAACACTAGAAAAATTGTTCAGAAGACATTGAAATTAAAGTTGACAATAACATCCCTCATATTATCATTATTATTACTGTTATTACGATTATTATAAAAATTATTATTTAGAATATAAAGTGTGAAATGAGAAATGTGACTTTCATGTAAAGAACATCTAGTGTTTCCCCTTGCTAGCAATGTTGTTGGAAAGCCAATCCAATCCCTCGTATAGACCTTCCCCGGAAGTCGCACATGTGCTCTGAATACCTGCAAATTCACATCAGTGCATTTAGTTGATTATTAATACAAATGCTACATCACTTTTAATGCTCGTAATGCTTCCAAGAACATAACCAACTACTTGTAAATCATGTTAGTTAAAGTTATTAAGTATTCATCTACTATGGTTCGAATACATGTGACTTTCATATAATACAAATAAGTTAGAACTTGCTGTAAATATATTGATACCAGTAAGAACAGGTAATCAAAGATGCAAATAACAATATAGTCACTAGAGATTAATTATGTAGTTAGGTCTCACAACTTATTTGAACTTAATATGTGAGGCCATGCCTAGACGTGTGAATCAGATCCACAATAAATAAACTTTGCGAATGATATAGCTAACAAGTTACCACCTCTAAGATCGTCCAAGCTTCTCATTTCAGGCCTTGTCATTGGCTACTCTCATTCTCATTAAGCAACTTATTGTACTAGAACACTGCATCTTGACTTCATCCAAAGTCTTTTAATTACAACTTTACCCTCTTTGTAAGACTACAATCATAGCCTTTCTACGTCGTATTTGATCCACATAGTAGGTTGTACAGATTGCTATAAACTCTTATGACCTCTCTTTAATATAATATTTATAGAACCCATGTGCATGTGTGGTGGTCGCATCATTGAGCGTCGTGGCCTATTTATACTAAGAACTCCTAGTTATTAGATGCAGAAATATGTTGAGTGCCTTTGTTGATGTTTTTATCAGGCTTAGTCCCTCTATGCTTCTCAAGGAACATTTAGCAGACTCTCTTTATAAGAACCCCATCTTGATGTATCGCTTAAGCTCATCTATCACTCTTAAATTGCAGCATGATTCAACATAGTAAATTTTGCCTCCACTTTCTTTGGGTACTAAGGGAATATTGCCATGAACATTCTTTCCCTTATTAGCTTCTTTAGAGCTTGATTAAACTACAGGATCACTCAATTCAATATCAAGTTCAGTAGGATTTACCTCATTACTCGACACCAGAAACAGCTCTTAGGAAGATGAGGGATACACTATCAAGTTGACTTATCCAAAGACATAATAATTGATATGTACTTGACAGGAACTATGTTTCCACTGATACCAACTGGATTGACCATGAGGCCTCTGGATGATTAAAGTATTGTGTAGAAGAGCTCGGTCCATCAATGACCGTGTTTACTCCATCTGATCGTACCTCAACCATGTATGGAGAAAAGGTATGAAGATGCTAGCTACGATAGGTAAATTTCTAGATCCGAAGAAAGTAGAAATTGGGCTCTATGAGCGTTGTGTGGTTGGAAAGCTGAAAAAAAAGTTACTTTCACAAAGTCAGGGAAGACGCCTAAAGCCAACAAGTTGGAGCTTGTTTATACGGATGTTTACGAACCATGTCTCGTTCATAGACGATTTGACTTAAAAGGTATGTGTTTACTTTCTTAAAACAAATCAGATGTTTTTACTACTTTTAGAAATGAAAAACTGATGTTGAAAAAGAAACTAACTTGAAGATCAAGTGATATATTCTCACACTAGAGGCGAGTATAGCAGCATTAAATTTGTAGACTACTATGTCTAGCATGGAATTAAGATGCTAAAACCAACATATGGAGCATGCCTGGAATGGTCTTGGCAAGGCCTGGTGAATCAAGGTTGTCATTTCGATTCTTGGCAACCCCTTTTTGCTGGTATAAAAAAGGATGCTAAAAACCGTTCCAGAGACACCTTAGCAGAACAGTGTAGCAGAAGGAATGAACAAAACTTTAAGTTCACGCAAGACTTCCAAAATGTTTCGGCATAAATCTAGGACCTTCGTTTCATGATGTTTTAGAATTCCAAAAGAAGAATAGCAAAGTCTGGAGATTCATCTACACACCTAAAAGTTTTCAATTCTAATGCTTACATTCATGTTAAAGATGTTGATAATGCCAGGCTAGATCTGAAGTCAAAGAAGTGAATATGGGCTATAGACTCTGGACTTTTTATTACAAATAAGTAATCAAACGCAAGGATGTCACCTTTAACATAACCAAAATGTATATGGATAAACTAACACTAGATTCAAATGTTCATAATGGCATAAGGAACAAATTGTGCTTGAAGACTTGATGTAAGATAATAGAGCAGACAAAAATGAAAGTTTCGAAGGCATCCTTGACAGTGGGAGTAGAGTCTGAAAAAGATTCATTTCCTCCAAATCCATCACCACCGATTCCAACTCCTCCATCTCCAGCTCCAGCTCTCTGCATTGGGCTAGAAGACCTAGTAGAGTCACATATCCTCCATAAGATTCTCTCCAGTAATGAATTATCTACACTTGACATAGAATGATGACCTGAGTGTTATTCAGATTCATTACTGTAAAAGATTCCTTACAGTAAATGTGGTCTATGAAAGAAGAAATGAGGTCACTAGAAAAGTATAAAACTAGTGGAAGTATCGAAATGCAAGAAAGCATTACAGAATAAATGGTCTTCAGAATCAAGAATAAACATGATGGCAACAAAAAGTACAAAGCATGGTTAGTGATCAAAGAATTCCAACAGAAACAAGGGTTGACTACAAATGTAATCTTCTCTCTAGTTGTGAAGATGACTACAATCACATTGGTACCATGTATTGTGGCTAATTAGGACATGCATCTAGAACAGCTAGATGTCAAACAATGATCTTACATGATGACCTTGATGCAGACATTTTTATAACACAACTAGAGGGCTTTCAAATAACTAAGCAAGAAAACTTGGTCTGTAAGTTAGAGAAGAGTATGTATGGACTGAAACAAGCACAGAGACTATGGTATTTGAAGTTCGACAATTTTATTAGTAGAAACAGTTATGAGAGATTTTCAATGTATCATTATTGTCACACTCCCTACATCATACTCCTTTATGTGGCCGATATGCTTATAACCGATAGACATGAGATCGATCAAGAAATTGAATAAACAAATGACTAAAGAATTTGAGATAAACAACTTAGGAGCAGCAGAGCAGATACTCAAAATGAGCATTATCAAAGACAAAGATGGTATTTTATCAATATCCCAAGAGAGGTAAATCAGGAAAGTATTAGAGAACTTAAGTCTTCATGATGCAAAGACTAGAAGCATGCCTTTGGGAAGTCATTTCAATTCAACTAAGAACAACCACCTTAGACAGATGAAGACATGAAAGCAATGGCTAAGGCTCCATATGCACCAACGGTTGGTAGCTTAACTTATACGATGGTATGTACATGAGATCAGATTATTGCATCCAATGAGATTTGTAAGTCGAATCAAGTCAAATCCAGGGAGAGAACACAGGGAAGCTGTTAAAAGGCTTTTACATTACCTTTTAAAGGTAGCTTTTTGTTTTAACAGAAAAGAGGTTGTCTAAGAGAGTACACAAATTTAGAGCAGGGTGGTTGCAGAGATTCAACTAAAAGCATGATTAGGTACATATTTGCGCCAGTAGGGACAGTAAATAGTTAGATGTCTAGACTTTAGAAAAATGTCACTCTTTCAACCATCGAAGCAGAGTACATCGCTGTTGCTAAAGCAAACAAAAAGCTCATCTTGTTAGAACTTTCTAAAAGAGCTAAACAAAAAACAAGCAGACCGTCTCTATACCACAATAAGCGTGCTATTGATCCTGTAAAGAATCCAATATTTATGGCAAAACGAAGCACATCCAGTTGAGATATCATTTTATCATAGAGTTGATCATCAATGACTATGCACCTAAATAATATAAGATTCCTGGTACGAATAATCAGGTATGTATACAAAGGTTATAAAGTTGGATAAGTTGGAGCTCTATGTAGCTTTATCTAGCCTTCAAAGATAACTGAAGAAAAGGAGCCACACTAGGTCGAAATGGTGTACAAAATTACAGAGATAGAGAACAGTTAGAGTGATCAACCTCTAAGTGGGAATTCTTAAGTGTGGAGGCAGTCGAACCTAGGCAGATGTCCGTAGTCGTTTATTACATATTGACCCCTTTATGTAATTGTTATCATCACTATTCACATAAATAAACAGACTCGTCTAGTGAAGCACTGCAACCATGGACGTAGGAAATGCAACCTCTTTGCGCAGGCTAATTATATTACACGACTATGTTAAACATAATGAAAATCAACCAAAATGGGTATAAATGTCATGGGTTTTGAAAGACTTTCCACACCTATCGATAAGAATGCTCATGATGGTGTAGTTCATATTATACATCGTGGAGTTCATTGACATATCTTCTAAGCGTTAACCCACCTACATGCCCATGTCGTGTTGCATGATTTGTGCACCGTTAGGGTTTACAAGACCTATAACCCCCTTCCTCAACAAAAAAATGGGGCTTCTTCACATTTCACTCACTAAAGTTAAGAGTTCCAAAGCTTGTAGAGACAATTTGAGGAAGTTTCTAGGTGTTTTGAAGCAAGATTTGAAGGCCTAATTCTCCATTACATCATAGAAAAGCTCCAATTATAATCGGCTATTTGAATGTTTAAGTTCTGTGATTTAATATGTACTTGTGGATATCAACCCTTGATCATTTGGTTTTTGCCACATTAACATTAATTCAAATGTAACAGTGAAATGTTCATCTTGATTCCTTTTGATATTTTTCAAGTTGTCTTCTTCACTATCCCTAGTTTAAACTTTTAACTAGATAAATTAATAAGTGTAGAGATCACCACAAGTGACTTGTTGAACATATTGGCAATCTTAATCTAATCCATATTAGTTATAGATTGAATTATGGGTATCAACCCGAATGATTAAAATTTGGATGCTTTTGAGAGGCTATCGTCTTTCCCAAACCACTTTCAGAGGTAGGCTCTCTCCTAATCTAATACCAGTTAAAAAATGATATCACTTAATATTTATTCTTAGGGTTACATGATTAACTAAACTCTATAATTACTTGATCTTAAAACATGAATCATGAGGAGCCTATCATAGAGTGGTGAATAAAAGGGTCGAACAGGTGACATGTCAACACAGTTAATAGTTTTATATATATTGAAACTTGTTGGATCGAGTCGAGTTAGGCTGTCGTGATACACTTTTGTCCCAAAAATTTTACTATATAAATAACTTGTATGTCAAAACTATATCACCAAAATTATTATATTCAAAAGTAATCTAATTTTTTCGAATTAAACCATTTGATGTTATAGACACTTATGTGACACTCTTGATACCTGTTCGACCTATATATTCATTTAAGTTAGTCTTTTTTAATTCATCCATCAGAGATTAAACATACCCAAATCAGAGCCATTTAAATGTAAACAGGTTACATAATGACATATAATTTGTTAGTTCACTTAGATCAGATCAAAGCTTGACTAGATCCATCTATTAAGAGTTTTTTTCCCCATAACGAAAATGACTAGCATTTGTCATTATGTTGAATAACTTACCAATGTCGTTGTCGAAGAGAATGCAAACCAAGCTTATCCGTGATTTCAGCAGCATTCATAGCATTTGGAAGATCTTGTTTATTGGCAAACACAAGCAATACGGCATCTCTCAGTTCATCCTATAACAAAAGTCCATTTACATTTCATCACCCAATTTCCACTAAATTGACAATATCAATTTAACAAGAGCAGCATACAATACCTCATTAAGCATCCGATGTAGTTCATCTCTTGCCTCAACTACACGGTCACGATCATTGCTATCAACCACAAAAATAAGACCTTGTGTGTTCTGGAAGTAGTGCCTCCATAAAGGTCGAATCTGTAAACAACTAAATCTGACTACTCATCTGCTTCAAATTCGTTCTTCTAAAGAGGTTAAAAAGTCAGTGGGTTGGATAACAGACCCAAACAAGTTCTGGTTGAAACAGTTCATTTTCTAGTATGTGTTTATCGGTTAGATTGACCCGCAAACATTAATCAATGTTTGCTTATGATTACAAAAACAATATTATAACAACCACAATCTAAATTTTTACATAAAACAACTTAGGGCCCCGTCACATTGGCCACTTTCAACCCATTTGACCCGTCTGACCTATTTCTTCCGTTCCCCTTCTAGTACTATTGTCAAACCCAACTTAACTCTTATCTAGTCAAGAGCCAAACTTGCCACCTCTACCCTTATGTCGTAGCATTCCAAAGTGGTATTAGCTGCTAGTACCTCTACCCATATTAAGTATCATTACCAGTCATATTGTGCCAAACTTGCCACTCTAACCTGGTTTTAGTATTGGCCCGTTAAAGAAATAGCTAAAGAAGAAAAGAAGATATGTTAAAGAATTACATTACCAATTTGGTAGCATGGCATTTCTGTAATATGGTGCCTAATATTCATTTCAGCACAAAAAAATTGCCATTTGGATAGCAATTGAGCTGCTTTAAGTGGATGTAAGGAAAATGAGTTGTGTCTCTAAAGAAGACAACTAATTTTCTTGGTGACTATTAGGTGATATATTACTATATATATTTCCAACACACGGCTCCACGAGGGAATGCCTTTTTTATTATTACAAGACAAATTTACCTTGTCTTGACCACCGACATCCCATACAGTGAAGCTGATGTTCTTGTACTCAACAGTCTCCACATTAAATCCTGCCACAATATGAGTATATATGATACCAGTTTACTCTGTTAATATTAGATATGTTAAAGTAAAAACATGACGTGTGAGCCTGGGATGCAAATTTAAGAGTCTGAGTTCACTGTGAAATGTTTCATAAAGCAAACACTATTATGTTTCACACTCAATTCTTTATCTGACTGCATTTATGAATGATATAAATTTTGGAATCATATGTGTTAACTTGTTTTCGGTGCTTAATAAATCAAGCATTCCTTCCACTTTGTTTCTAGATGATTGTAGAATCAACCACTGCCTCATCAACATAAAACATACTGGATTTAGAAACAAAAACTATCGAGGCTTTGCTGTATCATACCAATAGTAGGAATGGTGGTAACAATTTCTCCCAATTTGAGCTTGTACAGAATCGTTGTTTTACCAGCTGCATCGAGACCGACCATCAGAATACGCATCTCTTTCTTAGCACACAAGCGCTTAAATAGCTTGGTGAATGACAGACCCATCTTCAGATCTACCAAAAACATCCAGGGAAGATTCATACTTACTCAATTATGAATAATGAAACCCTTAATGTAAGATACCAATAGGAGCTTCAAATACATAACAAAAACAGTTGTAGGAAACAGGTATTGGGTGTGCTTGTAGCAATAATAGAGTAAAGTAGCTAAAGTATCTGAATATCCACCATAAAACCAGAGAACAGAAGCAAACTCGTTGAAGCTTATATATTCAATACAAAAAATGCATGCGTCAATCCATGCAACGATATACAAACAATCGTCTTATCACATAATTATAATTATTGACAAATCCGAACAAAAAGATATATGTAATGTAATCATCAAATATCACGAAAGCACTACGAATCAAAACGTATAGTTTCGATCAGACTTAAAATGAATTGATCCGAATTAAATTAATGTATAAACGCAGAAAAGAGATAGAAATAGGATTGTAGAAGAAGGTAAAGATAATTTAGAATACTCACGTTCTGCCGAAGATCGGAAAAGTTGACGAAGAATGTTGGCGAATTGGGGACAATCACCGTGACGAGAGAAGATGAAAGCGGGGAAATAATATAATTATTATTTAGTATGACCGTTCGTTATACATTTCGGTATTACACTTATACACCAAACCCAAACTTATATTACTCTTCACATTTCGGCTTCCTCTTTCGGATTGAGTATAATTTATATAGAAATATAGACATAAATAAGCAGTGAACACTATATTTAGAATTAAAAAAACAAATAACTATGTTCTTCTGAGAAAACTAAAAATATCTATATCCATGGTTTTGGGTACTTGTTGTTGGGGCTCGATTTTAAATATAATTTATATTGAATGTGTTACTACTATAAGCAAAAAAGAATAACTAAAACTAAAAGTTGTTATATAATATATATATATATATATATATATATATATATATATATATATATATATATATATTATTGAGGAGAGTTTTAATAAAACCATGTTACAACTGAAAAAAACATGAAAACCACACCTAAGTCATTGATCTATTAGATCAATGGTTAATATAAATAATAGCATTTTAGTAAATAATCTATAATTAAATGAGATTATATTAATGGTATAAAGGTAAGTCTGGAACACAAAAATATTAGTTTAGAAAATCATTAAAAATTAAAATCTTACATTCACTCTTCTCTCTCTCGTCCCTCATAAATTATGTTTTCTTTTTGAAAAAAATAAAAAGAAAACAAATAATTAAATGTATCTTCATCTCTTTCATCTCCCTCAAACAACTAACTTCATGTTCATTGTATTTTTTGAACAAAAAACCTAACAATGAATAGTCTCATCCATATGTATGTACATGTAAGCAAATATATAACTTGAGTATGTATATGTAAGTACATAGGAAACCTGATTTATTTCCTTATCCTAAACAACTTGATCTTTTAAATCATTTTGTTACGTATATATACGAGTTACATATAATGTTTGATTGTTTGTCTATGTTGCTCATATACGTTTACATTAGCTTTATAATCTTTGTAAGGATTACTATAAGTCTGATGCAGCCAAACATCCAAAGTCTCTATGCATGCATGCACTGAAGAACAGAAGTAGAAATACTTCAGAAGTTTTACACCATGCACTAGAAATATTCTAAGTGTAAAATCTTCCGAAGCCAAGACCAACATCTTCCGAAGCCAAAAGTGAAGTCTTCCGAAGCTTCAAAGACAAAGTCTTCCGAAGCCAAAGAATGAAGATAGATTTCTTCCAAAGACTTTTATGAACATGCTTTTATCTGATGTACTTTACCATAATGCTGGATCCCTCTTTCCGCTGCAACTCTGTTCAGTCACCAGCTTACATGAGTTGGTGAAAAAGTCTATGCTTTTGGTAACTGTACATTGAAGTCTTGAGTCTGAGCTTTCTACTTTATGTACTTTTATCCTTTTTGTAATATTTAGGATGTGAGCTATGTCATGTCATAGTCACTAGTCAAAAGGCAATCTGCCTTTTGACTTTACATTTGATTTTGTAGTTGTCTAGTCAATTGTATCCAGTTGGCCTTCAAAGTATGGCCGGTTGTAGGATGTAGTATAAAGTATCTCAAGTACTTGTAACTTTCTATCGTATGCTTGTACTTAATTATAATAGAACTTGAGAAGCAATATACAGCATTCTTGAAAACCAATTACTTATGATGTTTGCCATCTTGTTCTATCTCATATTTACTTGTGTTTTTAGCATCTTTTATTAACAAGTTAACCAGTTCTCTATTTGATTTGTTAAGTGTTCTAAGCAACTCTCCTCATTGTGTTGTTGTGTTGTAAGTGCATACCCTTCACCGGTCTGCACTTGGTATCAGATCATTTCAGGCTCTTGTTATAAGATCTCACCATCTTAAGATCCCTCACACACACACAAATATTTAATAACTCTTCAAATGGCAGCTATTACCAAAGCTGATATGGAAACTGGAACTATGACAAAGTCTCCACTGATCACTCCTGAAGACTTTAATACTTGGTGTCAAAAAATGGAAGGCTTCATCAAGTCTCAAGACTCCAGGATGTGGGACTTGTTGTTGAAAGACCTTACATACCAAGCACCACTTCTGCTACTGGTGGTGGTATGATTCCGAAGGATGTGGCTGATTACTCTGAAGCAGACAGGAAAAGAATAGAGATTGATCAGAAAGCCATGACAGCCCTTCAAACTGCTGTTCCAAACTCCATCTACAGAGGCTTCAAGAAGTGCAAAACTGTCAAGCAACTATGGGAAGCACTGAAGCTGATGTAGAGGGGTCTACTGAAGCAAAAGAGAACAAGAAGGATCTCATGAAGCAGCAGGTTGAAAACTTCACCTTTAAGGTAGGTGAAACCATGACTCAACAATACTTCAG
This sequence comes from Flaveria ramosissima, assembly GCA_025215565.1. NCBI lineage: Eukaryota > Viridiplantae > Streptophyta > Magnoliopsida > Asterales > Asteraceae > Flaveria > Flaveria ramosissima. Next base: position 50,472,915 of record CM046029.1, on the reverse strand, counting down.
GTGTGTTGAGTGTGGATACTCTAATGGATGTTGGAAACTCTTGAGAACAGGGACATTGTAAGGAAGTTTATGTCCTCTCTTCCTAGACAATGGACACATCTTGTGTGTTGTTATCAAGAGGACTGAAACTTAAGACTCTTACTCTTACAGAGTGTATGGTATTCTTAGTGGCTACCAGATGGAGATGAACATGCAAAACTCATCTGGTAACTCCAGCAATCAACTGAAGTTCAGCCATCATGTGTGAAAGGGAAAGCATTGAACCACAACATCATCTTATATGCTTCCCTGACAACTCACAAAAGGGCCCTTTCATCACCTTCCCAGGAGTCCAAGGGAAAGCTACACTCAAGGAAGTCCTTCCAAGAGACAAGTTCTGCTCAGCCTTGTCTCATCGTGAACTCTGCTCATTTTGATCAACCACTCTGTCAAGATCCTTTCATCAGCCAAACGATTAAGAGAAAACTCTCTCCTTTCTCTGCTGAATGAAACCTCAGGCAACTTTCTCTTCACCCTTGAAGATTCGGACTATATCCATCCAGATGATCTGGAGTATATGGAAATACTCCAGCAAATGGCTCTTCTCACTCACAGAGCCAAGAAGTTCTACAAGAGGACAGGGAGAAAGTTTCCAAGCAATGCAGTCAGTGGAAAGTTTGGGCTGGATAAAAGCAAAGTAAAGTGTTACAACTATAACCAGATGGGACACTTTGCATGAGAGTGTAAGGCACCAAGGACAAATGGTGGCCAAGCACGAACCAGACCAAACTACACTGAGAAAGCCCCCCAAAATGAGAAGCCAAAGCAGCAAGCTGCAATTGCTGTGAAGAAGGAGGCTTTGACTGGAGCTTTCAGGTAGAAGATGCATCTCCAAACCAAGCACTCATGGCAGACCATGATGAAGCCAAGGTATTGGAACATCTTTGTACTCCTGAATGTATTGCTAAAGTCAATAGATACAGGTCCTATAATTTAGAAATGAGATCTGATCTTGAGTCCTTAAATATCTTAAAAGCTTATTTAAAAGAGCTAGAAATGATTATAAACTAAAGATAGAGGATTTAAAGAAAACCATTTCAACTCTCAAACATGAGCATACAAACTACAGACCTCAGATCAAAGACCTCATTACTAAATTAACTGAACGCCAGGCTGAGCTTGTGATCAGCAAAGCCAAGGTAGAAAAATATGTTCTTGAAGAAGAGAATCCTCATCCTTGCATGCAAAAGTTTGTTATCAAAATAAGCAGGGACTAGGATCTTGTGAGATAGCTCCTCCACACATAATCTTGTCTGTAAGATCTCCTAGGTGTGGAACTTATGAAGATGAGCTTCCCCTCATAGATCCTGTGACTGAAGAGATGAAGAGGAGATGGTGGGGAATGGCTCTAAGAAGAGTAAAGAAGAGCATTATAAGAAGGGTCACCACCCTCTGAGGAGAGTAGAGCTGTTGGGATGACCAAGTCAAGAAGAAAGAACTTGATCAGGAAGCCAAAAGAAAGTCTAAAAAGGCTTAAGAGATCAAGGCCACCTTTTAATCTTCATAGAAACAAGTCTTCATCTCTGCAGGATTTGAAGTGGTAAAGGCTGAAGACACCAACTTGAACTCCATCGACAAGAGTTCTGGTTCATGTCCAAATCATCCCATCATCAAGAAGAAGGCTGATCAGTTGTGCATCACTGCTGTATAACCTCAACCATCCAGCTCCAAAGGTAGTTCTATCCCACACAAGAACTGCCACAGCATCTGCAAAGATGAAGATGGAGAAGGAAAGTGATCAAGTTCAGCCTTGTTCACAAAGGAAAACTCCTAGAAGGAAGAAAATGGACTGTGTTATGTGTGGGAGTACTCCAAAATGAAGAAGAATACAAGTGGAAACTTGCCTTCGGAAGAAAATTTTATCTCGGAAGAAAGGAATACTTCCGAAGCACTGAAGCCTGCTACAGTGAAAGCAAGATCTTCTGAAGGTCCAGTCATCAAAACTTCCAAAGTCATCAAAACTTTCGAAGTATTGAAGGTCAAGTCTAAGCTTCCAAAGGTGGTGTGGAAGTCAAAGAAAGACCAAGTGACTGAAAGTTCTTCATCAAGATCAGCAAATGATCCTTCTAGCATGACTATAGGATCAATTACTGTTGCATTGTCTTCATCTTCTTTTGATGAGCCCAAGACCAATGAGGCTTGGGGTTTTCAAATGTAACTAATCATCTCTTTTGTGCAGGAACAACTCAAGACAACAGAAATGTATGGATCATTAGTGGCTGTTCAGACACATGACATGCAATAAGTCACTAGTTTGAAAGAATTGATAGAGCACCAGTTGCTTTTGGAGGAGATGTAGGAGGTTACATTACAGGAAGGGGCAAGGTCACAAATGGTAAGCTCAGCATTGAGAAGGTAAACTTTTTCAAGGAGCTTGGGTACAATCTTCTGAGTGTATCCTAATTTTGTGATCAGAGTCATAACATGCTCTTCACTGAGCATGAGTGTATTGTTCTCAGGCTCGGGGTGATCATCCTTATGAGCACATCCTTCTCAAAGCCCACAAGAAAGGGAACATGTACAGATGGACTTGCAAGAAACATCTCCCTCAGGAGAAGTTTCATGCTTTCTGTCTAAAGCAAATAATGATGAATCTTTCCTCTGGCATAAAAGAATGTGCCATGTAAACTTTAAAAACATGAATAAATTAATTAAGAATGATTTGGTAACTGGAGTACCAAAGAAAGAGTTTACAAGTGATAACCACTGTGTTGCATGCCTGAAGGGGAAGCAACCCAAGGTATCTCACAAGCCAAAGGAAAGAAATTTCATCATTAATCCCCTACACTTACTACATATGGATCTCTTTGACCCCACCAGTGTAATGAGTCTAGGAAGGACCTCTTATTGTTTGATAATCACAGATGATTTTACAAGATTTACTTGGGTCTTTTTTCTTAGACTAGGATGGATGAGACCCCTGAGATTCTGAAGAATTTCATCTTAAAGATTGAGAATCAATGTGATCACAAGGTCAAAACCATAAGATGTGATCAAGGAACTGAATTCAAGAATCAAATCCTTGATACATTTTGTGATGAAAAGGGTATTACAAGACAATATAGTGCTCCCATGACTCCTCAGCAAAATGGTGTTGCTGAGAGGAGAAACAAAACACTAATTGAAGCTGCTGCAAGAACTATGTTGTCTGACTCTCTAAACTGCCCATCACCTTCTAGCCAGAGGTAGTGAACACTAAGTAGTGACTAATGTGCAAAACGAGTTTTAGTGGTTAAGACACATGGTAAGTCTCCTTATGAACTTTGGCATAAGAGAAAACCTTTCATTGGTTTTCTCAAGTCATTTGGATGTCCTTGCACCATCTTGAATACCAAAGATCAAATTGCCAAGTTGTTGAGAAATCAGATGATGGACATTTTATTGGATACTCTTCTCAAGCTAAAGCTTATAGAGTATACAATCTCAGAACTAGAGTAGTTGAGGAGTCAGCAATGTGACTTTCAATGAGGACACTCCCTGTGTGAAAGGTTCTGGTCTAGATTGGCTATTTGATTTGATTTAGTTACCAACTGTTTTAACAAATCTTGTGAGAATGTTTCAGTTACTACAGATATACTACCTACAGGTGATCCTGATCCAAGATTTGAGCTAAGAAGACCTTCTTGTTACACATCTTCAGCTCCAGTGATCACTAATCCTACAAATGAAGCTTCTACTAGCACATCAATGACAAATCTTGTTGATACTTCTGGAGTGCCTCGAATTCCAGCTTAGAGGCACAAAACATAGAGGAAGGAGCTTCAAATGTTAGAGAAAATGGTGGTGGTGAAAGTGATCAGGAATTTCTTGATGCTGATAACCACTACATTGAAGACAACATCAATGATGTCACACACTCATTGGATCAAATCAATCTTGATAAGTGTGCTGGTGGAGGTGAATCTTCTTTGCCAGATCAGAATTTTTCAAATTTAGATCTGTCTAAGCAACTTGCTGTGATCCCTCAGCTAAGGATCCACAAGTCTCATCCTACCACAAACATCATTGGAGATGTTGATTCAGGGGTGAGAAAAAAGGACAAACCCATGAAGCAAATGTTTGTCTTCACTCTTGTTTCTTGTCCCAGATAGAGCCAAAGAAATTGATGAGGCTCTAAAGGATGGAAGTTGGGTTGAAGCTATGCAAGAGGAGCTGCTTCAATTCAAAAGGCAAAAGGTGTGAAACATATGTCCTCTTCCTCAAAGGAAGACTACCATAGGAACCAAATGGGTTTCAGGAATAAGAAGGATGATAGAGGACTTGCCATCAAGAACAAGGCAAGACTAGTTATTCAAGGGTATACTGTTGATACATGTATGTCCCTAGATCATGATTTGTAATGTAATGAACTTGTCTGTCTGATTACGATGTAATTGTAATCGATTAATGAAATGATATAAATTGGTTGTTACTTGTAATGTTTAATATTTCATTAATAAGTTGTGATTGAATTGATTGGGTTTATGAATGTTTGAATGAGTGCACATTAAGTTATATTAAATAGAACATTCAAACTTAACTTAATGAAGTTCTCATGCGAATGGCCCATGCGAATGGACCACACGCATGAATAACTTCATACGATTGACTCAATCGCACGACTGAAACAGGAGACTGGATCAGTCGTATGATTGACACATAAGATTGACTCAATCGCACGACTGAACACTCAGTCGTGCGGATGAATCAACCGCATGGTTCAATCGCACGACTGAATCATACTTATGGCCCAGTCGCACGATTGAACAATACTAACCTATAAATAGACCCAATTCGTGGGAAAACGTAAGCATTCATCCCATTACGATTCCAGACGTACCCTAGCCGTCCAGAAGCCTCCCAAATCGTTCTCCAAGTTCATAGAACACATCAGATCGGTTCCTAATCGATTTCTGACGTTGATTTCAATTCTTGATTGATTCATCGTGTGTTCTCACTGATTGGATCGCCAATCAAATAGGATTCCGCACTATTTGAGTTGGTTTAAACACACAATCACTCGGTATTTCGTTCAAATACCAGGTCCTAACAAGTGGTATCAGAGCTTTGGCTCTTGATTTCGTGTTGATTCAATCAAGATTGCATAAAAGTTTGTGTTTGCACGAAAAACGCAATTTTGCATCAAAAGTGATCTTGGACGTTCCCTGCTCATCGAAGTTCAGTTTCTACGGACTTAGACGATTTGGACTTGCAAAATTTCGAATTTCCACGGCTGAAACCCGTCAAACCTAGAAATTTTCGCAAAACAGCAGCTTCAGTCGCACGAGTGACCCATTCGCACGATAGACTCATTCGCAGTGTTCATTCGCACGACTGGACCTAGTCGCACCCTCATTCGGCCGACTGAACCGTTCGTTCGCATAGCTCATACGCACCAGATTCATTCGCACGACTGAACCATTCGCCCTGTTCAGTCGCACGGTTGAACCAATCGCAGAGTTCATACGCACGATAAGACCATTCGCATCCTTCAGTCGCATCAGTTAAAGTGATTTGATTAGACTCTAAGTTTATTAACCATGGAAGATCAGATGTCAGCCTTTACTGCGGGGAAGGACTCAAGAATTCAGAACCTGCTGCTGCTTGAGAGTGAGGTGGGTATTCACAATAAACCACCAAAGCTCTTGACTTTAGATGAGTTTCCTCACTGGAAACAACGTTTTGAGATCTACCTCAATGGAGTAGATCCTAATCTGTGGGAAGCTATCGAGGTTGGGTATAGTACACCGGTGGGAGCAGATGGAGTAAAATTAACGTTAAGTGGGATGACTGACGCACAGAAAGTAAAGTATAATGCAGAGAAAAAGAGTTTATGCGATGATAACTCAGTCGATCCCCAAAGACATATTCCACCAGTACTCAGAGAACAAGCAGTCCAAGAAACTGTGGGATGAGCTAGAGAAAAGGTATGATGGGAATGCATCGTTAAAGGCAATCAAGGCAAAGGAGTTTAAAGAAGGAATTCGAACTTCTCATCGATTGGTAACGAGAGTTAGATGAAGTCATAGACAGATTCTACCATTGATGAGCGAGTTGCATACACATGGAGTGGAAACAACTATGGAAGAGAAAGTAAGCAATTCGCAGATGGATTGCCTGATAAGTGGGCTTCATTCGTGTCTAATCTTAGACAGAATGGTATACTTATAAAGCTGGATATAAATGACTTTATTCTCAGGCTGCGTGAAGAAGCACTAAGGATGAAGTATAGAGCACAGAAGTCTTCGTATACACAAAACCCAGCTTTATACAATGCCACGCCTCAAGCTAAGACATCTGGAGCACCTCTCCAGACAGCATTTGTGTCTAGCTCGTCAGGGTCCTTCACATGCTTCTCCTTCTGGATCAGACACGTCAGGGTCGTCATGTACCCATTATATTGGATCAGAAGCAAGTGCTACTAAATTGAAGACCGAGAACCTCGGTAATGTGACTGTAGAAGTAGCACGAGAGCATATGGATCTTCTCGCCGCAGTAGTTCATTCATATGATGGACTTGTGGCTGGGAAGATTGGAAACTGTCATTGGCAGATGAAGACTACGAGCAGGTAGATGAAATGGAGCTTGAAAGAATGGATATAATGTGGGCTTAGCTAGCGCTGTCCGAAGGGCGAAGAAGAAGAAGTTTGTTAAGAAGACAGGACAAATTTGATAGCTACTAAGGATACCACATTTGGTTTTGACAAGAGCAAAGTGACCTGCTTCAACTGTGGAGAGAAAGGGCACTTCAAGAGGGAATGTGTCAAGCCAAAGAAGACGGGTAATGGGAACCCGTTCTCATCCTTTACTCGCCAAGACAAGCAAGCCTCCAGTTCTACTTCATCAAACAAGGACCCAAAAGCCTTGACTGCTCATGATGATGAAGGACAGGACTGGAGTTTTAGATTTGTCTCCCCAGAATCTAACATTGCCAGTGTTGAAGATATTGATGATGATTCTGCGAGTGAAGGTGATTTAGCAGTTGATATAGCGATGTCACACAATGAAGAAACAACTGCAGCTGAAGTCTGAAGTAGTTACATACCAAAGGAGGAGACTTCCACGTCAGATACAGAAAAGTCAGAATCACCAGAACCAGAGACGTCTGATGCTGCGTTGATGGCTAACTCTTCTGAAACAACACAGGTAAGTACAACTGACCAAATGTTTAATAATCATGCTTGTTCTAACTGTGATATGTTTAGGAATAGCATTGATGAAAAATTTGCTAGGTTATTAGATCACAATGATAACTTAGTAAAGGATTTACAACTATGCACTGAGGCCAATAGAGTTCTAAAACAAAATGAGCATAGTTATAAAGAAAAGATAGACCTATTGACTAAACAACTTAGGGAAACCGAAGTAGTTGCCTTTAATCAATCAAATGACATTAGGTACTATCTAAACTCCCTAGAGGACACTAAGAAACAAAAGGCAGTTCTAGAAGTAGAAGTTAATTCCTTAAAACAGAAACTGCATAGTTGGACTAGTTCTTCACACATAGTTCAACACTTAGTGAGAGAAAGGAATAATGGGGAGGGATTAGGCTACAAAGTGGTTCCACCACCACCTGATACCTTGATGAACACCAAGTCTAAACCAGTAACAACAACCCAATCAAGGATCATGTGGTGACCACTCCTCTTGTTACTGATCCAGACACATCATGTTCATCTACTGAATCTGGACAGAAACAAAAGGAGGCCACTTCAAAGGCAAAGGGTAAATTGCCTTGTGTTAATCTGGAAAATGAATTTGAAAAAGTTAACTTAAAGTCAGGGTCAAACAGAGTCAAATCAGAACCCAAAAAGACTTCAAACGTTAATTTTTCACATGCTACAAGTCAAAAACCAGTTAACCAAAAAGTTGAACAAGTTAAACAGGTTAAAACAGTTAAATTTGTTAAACCAGAGAAAACATCAAACATGCAAGAGTCAAAACCTAAAGTGATTGATGTTACTAAAGTGTCACGCATTTCTCCACAAAGAAAGTCAAATTATAAGGTTGATAGCAGATTGTGCTACAACTGTGGAGAATGTGGACATATTGCTTCCTATTGTCCTTTCTATCAGACACCTAGGAAGAAGATTGATCTTCAGGACTCTAGACCTAGGTCTTCTAAGAGGAGTTCTCTAACTCCACCTAGAAGATCTAGTGAACCTAAAGTCCAACCTGTAAGCCAGACGACTGTTTATCATAAACAGGCATTGCACAAATCTGGCTTATGGAAAGAGAAGACTACCTGTGTGACTGATACTGATGACAAGAAGGAATCTGAGTTACCCTCACCTTCTAAAGGTCAATGGGTAGAGTTTATGATGTGTGATGCCTCTGGGAAACCCAAGACAGTAAAGGCTTGGGTTCCTAACCTAAACTAATACATTTACTTGATATGTGCAGGGTGTTCGGTATAGCGCTGAGACTAACACGTGGATTATAGACAGCGGAGCATCCAGGCACATGACAGGAAATAGAGCCCTTTTATCAAATGTCAAACAAATAAAAGGAGGGCATGTTTCCTTTGCAGGAAACAAGGGAGGATACATCACAGCACAGGGAGAAGTGGGAAATCAGAAAGTTAAGTTTGATAAGGTGAACTACGTTCAACAACTTCAAAATAACTTGCTTTCTGTTTCCCAAATCTGCGATAAAGGATTTAAAGTCATCTTCGACAACAACAAGTGTTACGTGCTGAAGAAAGACTATATGATTCCAGAGGACCAAGTTCTGATGACTGCTTCAAGATATAAGGACCTATATGTCTTGGATCTGTCAACAGCTGCTCCAACGGATCATGAAGTGCAGTGCTTTCTATCTAAAGCTACTGAGAAGGACTCAATCTCCTGGCATAGGAGAATGGGACACATTAGTCAAAGGAAGATGAATCACTTGATTCAGAAGGACTTAGTGAGAGGAGTAAATGTCAAGAACTTCCAACTTCCTGACTTTTGTGTAGCTTGCAAGAAAGGCAAACAGACAAAGAAGTCTCATAAGGAAAAGAAAGTTCATTCAATAGAACTTCCTCTTGAACTTCTTCACATGGATCTGTTTGGTCCAGTCAGTACAAGGAGCATTGCAGGCGATCTGTACTGTTTTGTGGTCACTGATGACTACTCAAGGTTCACTTGGGTAATGTTTCTGAAATCCAAATCAGAAACATTTGAGTCATTCAAGGAATTAGTCACCACTCTGGAATCTCTCTACAAGCTAAAGGTTAGACAAGTACGCTCAGACAACGGGACCGAATTCAAGAATCAATGGATGGAGGCATACTGCAAAGAAAAGGGAATTGTTCATCAATTCACTTCAGCATACACGCCTCAGATGAATGGTGTTGCTGAGAGGAAAAATAGGAGCTTGATAGAGACTGCACGGACTATGCTGGCGGACTCGAAACTGCCTATCCAATTCTGGAATGAGGCAGTAGCAAATGCATGTTATACACTGAATCGAGTCCTAATAGTCAAGCGCCACGGAAAGACATGTTATGAGCTACTACAAAGACGCAAACCGAATTTGGAGTATCTTGAACCCTTTGGCGCGCCGTGTACACTTCTGAAGAAGACACAAGAAGGAAAATTCAGCGAGAAGGCAGATGAAGGAATCTTTCTAGGATACAACATACCGAATAAGCGAGTTTACAATAACTCAACGGGTCTTGTAGAAGTGTGGTGTAATGTCGACGTTCAGAGATATACCACGCCACCTACAGGCAAAGGACCTGCCTACTTCTTCGATTATGATGGATTCTTCAAATCCTTCAACATACCTCTCTCTCCCTCGGATGATGAGCTAGCTACTAGGATGATGTATGATATTCTGAATACACCATCTAGCACACAGGGAGAATCATCTACTCAGTCAGGGGGAGTAGTCGACGACAGTGACTCCTCCTCTGAAGATGAAGCTGAAGCAGATGACCAGAACAGTCAGGAGGAACAGGTTCCAGTTCCAGCAAGTCCACAAGCATCTACGAGTGATGCACCTTCGACTTCAGAACCTCAAACTCCAACTACCTCAGATGCAGAACCAAATGTTCATAATCTTGGTTCTGAGGTAGCTGTTCCTACTACTCCAGGATCACGACTAAACGTCTATCATCCCCTTGACAATGTTATTGGGGATGTCAGATCAGGAGTACAAACCCGAAATCAGTTGTACTCAGCTGATTACGCCTCGGTTATGGAGAAAGGTTACATTCATGATGGTGCCTATCGATGTTTTGTCTCGCAGGTTGAGCCAAAATATGTCAGTGAGACACTCAATGATGAGGCGTGGGTGAGTGCCATGCAAGAAGAACTTCTGCAGTTTAAGAAGTTAGGTGTATGGACATTGGTTGATAAACCTAAAGGTGCTAAAGTCATTGGCACTAAATGGGTACTAAAATGCAAGAAGGATGACCAAGGGGTCATTATCAGGAACAAAGCTCGACTGGTGGTTCAAGGTTTTCGCCAAGTCGAGGGAATTGACTACAATGAGGTGTTTGCACCCGTGGCAAGGATGGAAGCTATTCGTATCTTCCTTGCCTATGCATCGTACATGAAGATCAAAGTCTACCAATTAGATGTAAAGAGTGCATTCCTTCATGGGGAAATCAGAGAAACAGTCTATGTAAGTCAACCCGAGGGTTTTGAAGATCCTTACCATCGGGATAGAGTTTACAAGCTCGACAAAGCTTTGTATGGGCTTCATCAAGCTCCTCGAGCTTGGTATGAGAAACTCTCAACTCATCTTGTGAAACACGGCTTTCGCAGGGGAGTAATTGACTGTACACTGTTTATTAAGGAAAAGGATGGCGACCTACTGCTTGTACAGATATATGTTGATGACATAATCTTCGGGTCAAAGAACGAAGAGTTATGTAAAGAGTTTGAAGCAGTAATGAAGAAAGAATTTGAGATGAGTGCCATGGGGGAGATGAAGTTCTTTCTCGGGTTACAGGTGGATCAAACACCTAATGGAATCTTTCTACATCAGACCAAGTATGTAGGAGACATTCTCAGTCGCTTTGACATGGAGAATGCTTCTGCTGCTGGGACTCCACTTGCTACTAATCATGATATAGCACCGGATGATAATGGAGATCTAGTAGATGCCACTATGTACCGAGGAATGATCGGATCCCTCATGTATCTCACTGCCTCAAGACCTGATATTATGTATGCTACATGTCTATGCTCAAGATATCAGGCTAAACCAAAGGTCAACCATCTGATCGGGGTCAAGAGGATTTTTCGTTATCTGAAGGGTACACCCACACTTGGATTGTGGTACCCTCATGATGATGACTTTGAGCTTACCGCGTATAGTGACTCGGATTACGGGGGCTGCAAGATGAACTACAAGTCTACATCAGCAGGGTGTCAATTCTTTGGGAGAAGATTAGTTACCTGGCAGTGTAAGAAGCAGACATCGGTTGCATTGTCAACCTGTGAAGCCGAATATGTTGCTGCTGCAAGTTGCTGTTCTCAAATCATCTGGATTCAACAGCAAATGCGGGATTACGGTTTAAAATTCTCATCTACTCCTATTTTTGTTGATAACTCTGCTGCAATTGCAGTAACTAAAAATCCGGTCCAACATCCTAAGACCAAACACATCGGTATTAAATACCATTTCATAAGAGATTGTTTTGAAAAGAACTTAATTGATGTGGTTAAAATTAATACTGATTTTCAACGCGCTGACCTCTATACTAAAGCCTTTGATAAACCACGTTTTCAATATTTATTAGAGGTCAACGGTGTTAAAAAGAAAAGTGAGGTAATTCCTGATGATGAAAATGTGTAGTCCGATGTCGTGTAGTTAAATTTTATTTTATTTATTTTGATTTGTCTATTTGATTTTAATTTTATTTAAACTCATGTTCTCTTGCTGTTTATTAAAATCCTAAAATAATTAAACCAGAAATGATTTTAGTATTTTAGGGGAGAATATGTCAGCAAGTTAACATTAAAAAAAAAAAAAAAAAAAAATGAGGGAGAAGGAGTAGCGAGCTGAAATAAGGTAGATTGTATCTGTGATACCGATTCAATACCTTTGGAAAATGATAGTACACAGGAACAAATCAAGAGGGACTTTAAAATTTAAGTTTTAGTAATATGCAAAAGTTCAAAGAAATAAATCTGTGTAGTCTAAGCAATACTAAAAGGAAAGATGATAGAAAACTGGCAACTCCTAAGGTGACACAAAGAAAGTAGACTTAGAGGTTGCTAGACCATATATGATATGTTGGTAGATTCAACACAATAGACAAATAGACCGGATTGGTGATTTCAAGATAAAACTAAAGTGTTCAACTGACTGTGGGCGTCCATCTTATCACTGGTTAACACAATCAACAATATTCCAATAAGGGGTAATGAGCAATTAAACGCCACAAATGTGTGCGGATGACCATAACTAGAGCAAAGCAAAAGAAAAAAATTGAAAGACAAATGCAATAAAGCTAATGACTTATGTTGTTGGTGCATTTTGTGCAAAATAAAATAAGCTGCTCTAACAAGGAGATAGGTTATGTGCCTCTCTGCTGTGCGATGGCACTGACCTGAGGATAAGCATAACCTAGATATTCTAGAATTCATTGTTGTTTGCCGCCTCTCTGCTGTGCGATGGCACTGACCTGAGGACAGGCTTCTCTTTGAAAGCTCTAAGAATAGTCTCTTCTTGTAATAATACCCGTAGACCGCTCAAAAGCTCCTGAGGGATGTTGATTACCATATAAGTGTGGGATCCACAAGTGTTAGTTGAAATAATTAAACCTAAATAAGTCACCAGTCTGTGTCAAAAGTCTGTGTATGGATTTAAGTGGACAAACATACTGACAATCATTGTGGCTACATTCTCAAAGGTCCAAATCAATGTGAGAATCTAAGAGTTTCAGTATGATTTCCTTAGTTGCTAACGACTCTGGATGAACATCGAGAACTTGAGCATCAAAAGGTTTTATAATGAGTCCCAAATGATTTGAATTGCCTGTATGATTCCAAAAATTGATTTGGTCCAGATGTGATCAACCTAAGTTGAAGCTATCTACTCCCGATCCAAATCCCGTAGATATCAATCTCTGGATTTATCTCCACAAAAAGCCAAAAATATGTCTGATTATGTAATTAGTTTAAATTCTTAATTAGTTAGTTTGTTTTAAGTTTTAACTTGAGTCAAGTGTCGGGCTACATCAGGAAAATCAGAAGGAATAAACTCACTAAACGGGTCATGTCTGAGATGACCATATGTGCTTTGAAAGGTTATATCAGTCACGTCTGAGGTGACAAAGTAATTTTAAAAGGGGTCACGTCTGAGGTGACCAAAGTGGTTAAAAGGATCACGTCTGAGGTGATCAAAGTGTTTTCAAGATAAAAGGATCATGTCTGAGATGATCAAAAGGTCATAACGTTAATTTAATTAATATAAAAGAGTCTAAAGGTAAATTGGTAAAATAGCAGAAAAATTAACTAAGTATGACCCATTCGCACGAATGGACCATACGTATGGACTAACCATACGAATGAAGTCCATTCGCACGAATGGATCATACGATTAGTCCAATCGGAGGCTTAAGTGCGAACGAGTGAGTCAGTCGCACGACTGAACTTCAGTCGGACGACTGGAGAAGGGCGACTGACCCAATCGCACGACTGAGTCCCACTCGCACGACTGAAAGGTGCGAATGAACTCAGTCGCACGATTGGATCTAGGGTGGATATAAATAGAGGTGGAGTCGGTCGCAGAGACTCCTCATTCTCAAATCGCCCCTAATTCGCATATCCTACCGTTACTCTGCCAAAATTTTATTTGCCTTAGTTTTCTTGTTGATTCTGTGATACTGACGTTCGTTCATCATCGTACAGGTACTTTGAAGTTCATTTCCATCAAAATCAGCAAGAATGGAACCCTAATTGATTGTTAAAACTGTGAAAGGCGAACCGAGACCTTAAAACCCTAATAACCTATTAAAACTAAGCAATATGTTGAAATTAAGTAAAATAGGTTGTTAGTAAAGAGAATGCGACACTAAAGAACCGGTTAATTGAGTGATAAGACTTAGTTTGCTTAGATTCAAACTCTGGACGACTGAACACATGAGACAGACGACTGGTCGTCCAGATGAACTTCAGTCGCACGACTGAAGGGAACGATTCACTTAACCGCACGACTGAACTATGCGAATGAGACTCAGTCGCACGACTGGTGTAACCGCACAAGAGTTCATGCGCATGAGTCCAGTCGCACACTCAGTCGTGCGCATGAGTTCAATCGCACGTCTGAATCTCAATCGCACGATTCAGTCGCACGACTGTCTTCAGTCGTACAACCTCAATCGCATGACAGACAGTCTTTATTCAAAGTTTAAGTGTTGCTTTATACTCTTAGCCAACGAAACTAACGTTTATATTATTATGTGTTACAGATGGCGAGTAGATGGAATATGAGCACCAAGCACAACATATGTGCTCACCTGGACTTGACATCCAGGAATGCAGCCGACTTCACAGGCATTATCACTTTTCTACAGAGATCCAGGATCGCTCACGCTATATCCACTCCCTGCACACCATACAGATCAGTGCAGCAGGCCTTCTGGGAAGGCGCATCTGTAGACAGATCCACCGAGCCTCATTGCATCAGGAGCTCGATTTTTGGTGAGGCTATCACTGTTTCTGAGGAGGATCTGAGGATAGTTCTTCAGTTTGGAGACGATGCTGAGTGTCCCACACGTCTACACCCCCTCACGGTCCGTGGATGTTTCATGAGAGCCAAGTACTCTGGGGACATCAATGCCGGGGTACTCAACAAGAGTAACCTCTGTCCCCAGTTTAAGTACCTTGCGCACGTGCTGCTGAAGTGTATAGCATCACGGAAGGGAGGTTTCGACGAGCTCTCCGACCAGATCCAGAACGCATATGCAGCGTTGGTGCTGAACCACCCGTTCAGCTTCTCCAAGATGATATTCAGTTACTTGGTGGAGAACCTGGAGGGGAAGGGGAAGGAAGGCTTCTGTATGTACCCTAGATTTCTACAGATGATCATTGATCAGAAGCTTCCCTCCCTGCCGAAGGAGAAGGAGGACGCTGTTATTCTTGAGGTCATGGACGACACGACTCTTGGCCGGATGAAGGTATACAGGGGGAAGCAGGTGAAGCCCCCTGTCAGGAGATTGTTTGGGCATCTGGCCCGTGCTGATTATGTGGCGCCAGCAAAGAGGAAGTGGCGCCACGAGGACAGTGACTCAGATGTGGAGCATATTGCTATACCAGAGACTGACTCTGATGATGATGATAGCGGCGACGCCGGGGATGACATGCCTGCCCCATCTAGAGGCACAGATACAGACGTTATTCCCCCGGGGTCAGCCACTGCCGGAGAGGTCGCAGAGATGGCCGGTTTCCATCAAGAGTTCGTCGCTGGTGATATCGAGGAGGAGGAGTCAGATGAGGAGCCCCTCACCAGGACTGTGGGAAGCAAAGTAGTTCCCACAGACCACGGGCTTAAGGTGGTTGGTGAACACCCCAGGGACTCCTCGGAGAGAGATACTGACCCTAACTATGTTCCGGGGTCAGTTAGCAGAGCTGCAGGGGGAGCATCTACTTCCTCCGGGACTAGGAGGAAGCGGATGGCTCAACCACATGGTTTGAAGAAGAAGAAGCGTCGTTTGACCTTCGTGACTACCACATCCAGCACCACAGCCACCACTACCACCACTACTGACATACCACCCATCACCACAGCCACTACTCCTACTACCACATCCACCACTTTACCTACCACCACTGTAGCTATCCCATCCATCACCAGACCATTCACCCCTACTTCACCAGCATCAGCCCACCGACCCATATTCACCACGGCCACTGCTACCACCACCACACATCATGCTGGACCGTCAGCCCAGCCCTCACATGCTCATGGATTCACTCTACCTCACATTGGGGTAGAGGAGCAGCTCTCAGCGCTAAACCGTATGGTGATGCGTCTGCTTGCTGCGGACGAGGAGAAGGCGGCGCAGATCCGCCAGCTGACCGACCTTGCTGCTGCCCAATCTCAGCAACTGGCAGAGCAGGCTCGGGTCATAGACCAGCAGAGAGTTGAGGTGTCCCAACTCCAAGACATGCAGGCTCAGTCCGTCAAACGTATTGAGGAGTTGGAGACGACCAACAAGACTATCATGCTGAGGCTAAAGGGGTCGAAGGATGAGCCCCTGAAGCTAAAGGAAGGTGACGGAGATGATGGAGATGATGATGATGAAGATGAGGATGATGATGAGGAAGATGATGATGATGAGGAAACCGAAGAAGACAGGACAGAAGGACGTGATGATGATGACGAGGCAGAAGGAGGGGATGCGGCTGCATCGGCCTCTACTTCAGGTCAAGAGCGGAGATCCAAACATCGACAAGACCAGTCATCCACTACTTCTGCTCCTCCGAGCGACACGCCACAGATTCAAGACAAAAGTACTGATTAGACGTTTTATGTATTTATTTATTTTGTACTTGAATCATGTAATGAAAAACAAGTGTATTAAATGTTTATATATATTAAGTTAATGTATGACTGTTTGATTAATTACTAATGATTTATGTGTTGAATGTTTATATCAAACAGATCCAAACTTTCAAAGGGATGAGTTTGACTTTGCTCCCCTTCAAATGGTCAAGACTCAATTAACCATGATTCTTGACCTACAAGGGATAGTAAGACGGTCTGTGAGTTATACCCCTGAAGAAGGGGAGATAATTCATGACCTGTCTGATGAGCAACTGGCAGAAATGTTCAGACTCAATCCCGATGAAATAGTGAAGGACGCTCCAACAATAGATTCAACCAGTGATGAGGAACTGAATGATATTGATGAAGTTGAGGTTGAAGACATTACTGCAGAAGAGTATCCTCAGTACGCTGACGCCGAGGGAAATGTGGTCCCCAATCTGGGTGAATCCCTAGTCAGTGATACTTTTGAGGTACTTGACAAGATGGAGCAAGAAGCAGAAAAGACTGAAGGAACAGCCCAAGCCTCCAATGCAGACGTAGATATTCGCAAGGCTGAATGGGCTGCCTGTTTTGAAGAAGTAAGAGCCCAGCGTGATGCACCAAAGAGAGATGCCTACACCAAGCTCTACAGAGTCAAGAAACACCATAAGGTGTCAGGCAGGATTATCTCATGGGCTTATTTTGAAGACCTTAACGCTTATGCAGTTAAGAGGGAGCAGGGCATAGAGTACTTCAGGTTCCCACATGACCTGAAGACTCTACCTGGTTTTGAGCTCAACCAGCTGGCTAAACTAAAGCTGCTGTATGCTGACCCGAGAAAGATGTCAGGCTGGTTTGAGGCTGCCCTGAGGAAAGAGTACCACACCAGGTGGGTCAACTTCAAACCTCAACAACCTACGAGGTATATCAGACGTTTTGAAGTTGATCCCATAACTGGAAAGCCAAAGATAGTGCTGAAGTGGAGTCCCCCGAGAACAATGTCGAGAATCCCTCTCAGGGAAATGCCACAGGACTTCACTCCCCACTTCAAATGGTGGTACTATGATTGGAGAACCGCTGAAGCTGTCATAGTGTTGAATAAAGAGGGACAAATGGATACTATCAGGGTATTCGACCCAATGTGGCTAACCAACTTGTCTGCTAATGATGTATACACATTATACAAGTGGCCACTATTCTATGACACGCAAGATATTGTACAAGCCCTCCAATTCCAAAATGTCATAAGACTCTGCTTTGCTTTTGAGATACACGCAGGAGTCACTAAAGAGGAGAAGTACAAGAAGTATAAGGAGGTGATGCAGAAGACGAGAGAATAGATAGATCTAGGTCCAAGGGGGAGTTTGTTGATACATGTATGTCCCTAGATCATGATTTGTAATGTAATGAACTTGTCTGTCTGATTATGATGTAATTGTAATCGATTAATGAAATGATATGAATTGGTTGTTACTTGTAATGTTTAATATTTCATTAATGAGTTGTGATTGAATTGATTGGGTTTATGATTGTTTGAATGATAGCACATTATGTTATATGAATTAAAACATTCAAACTTAACTTAATGAAGTTCTCATGCGGATGGCCCATGCGAATGGACCACACGCATGAATAATTTCATACGATTGACTCAATCGCACGACTGAACCAGGAGACTGGATCAGTCGTATGATTGACACATAAGATTGACTCAATCGCACGACTGAACACTCAGTCGTGCGGATGAATCAACCGCATGGTTCAATCGCACGACTGAACCATACTTATGGCCCAGTCGCACGATTGAACAATACTAACCTATAAATAGACCCAATTCGTGGAAAAACGGAAGCATTGATCCCATTACGATTCCAGACGTACCCTAGCCGTCCAGAAGCCTCCCAAATCGTTCTCCAAGTTCATAGAACACATCAGATCGGTTCCTAATCGATTTCTGACGTTGATTTCAATTCTTGATTGATTCATCGTGTGTTCTCACTGATTGGATCGCCAATCAAATAGGATTCCGCACTATTTGAGTTGGTTTAACACGCAATCACTCGGTATTTCGTTCAAATACCAGGTCCTAACAATCAACAATATCATCAGCTACATTCCTCATATACTCAAATATAGGTACATTATTAGCTCCTGTAATCACTGCAAGTCTCTTATATACTACTTCAGACATATGCTTTAACACAAGTCTATCACCTTGTATTCCATAATCATGAGTGTCTGGATATTCTTCATTTATAATCAATTGGAGAAATCTAGGATACATCAGTACTTATTCCTCTTTCCTTTCTCCAAAATTGAATATGAACCCATTCATAATCCACTTAGCCATGTTGAATCTTCTATTAGTGGCTATGGCTACTATTGGAGATGCTATGTCAATTGGAAATGAGTTCCATCCTGCACTTCTCTTTGACATACAGTGCTGAAAAATGTAGCAAAGCAGCTTCCAATGATTGTAGACTCTTGCCCTAAAGAATTGCTTTTTAGGGAAGTTATCTGGGTGACCCATCTGCATAAAAGTCTCTCTACACTCATTAAAAGTGTATTCAGATAAATCTTGATCATCATTTTCACCCAGTCTTAAAGCAACTCTTATAGAATCTTCAGATACTTCAATCATCCTATCATTTGTTATGAATCCTCTTAAAACTTTCCTTCTGTTGTCATCTAACTCAACTTCTGCAGTTCTCGAGATCTTCTTGATCAGCCTTGCATATAAGGCCAATCTGGCACACATAGCATACACATATTTAGTCATTAGAAGAAATCTGATCATCTCTTCATATCCATTGGCTTCTCTAACTTCTTCATTGAGAAAAGCAGCAACATTATGCTTAGGCTCAAACTTTAAGGAATTCATCTGTCAATCAAAAAGAAACATGAATTAGTTTGAAAGATTATACTCAATTAAGTGTTTATCAACCATGTAAAAATGTATAATTCCTTCAAGTGATCTATATTCACTTAATAATTTTATATTTTAAAAATTGATCATTTTAAAAAGTTCAAAAATATGAACTTTCTGTTTTGGTGATTTAATAAAATTTTAGGATATAAAATCAATTAAGTTATCTGTTTCTAGATGATTTGAGCATACAAGTTGAGTTTTAATGAAAAACAGATAAGTTTTGATTGAAAAATACAAGTGTCGATTCATTTTAAAAATATTATTTTATTATCTTATTTACTCTGATGGTCATTGAATCAAAAAAGAATTTTGTGATGAAATTTTGTTTTGATGATGTCAATCAGTTCGCAATACATTGTTATTAACAATATCATGTTTCATTTTTAACAATCAATCACAAGAAATCAACAATTTCAAATTTATTCAAGGTTTTAGGGTTCGAACGCCTAAATAGGGTTCAAACGTCCGATTGATTTTGATGATAGTACACACTGATTTGATGATATAATCTCAATATGTTGATCGCATTCACTGAAATTACCTTAGAGAATCTGTCAATCTTAGAAATAACAAGTAATCAGTGAGTTTTTTGAGTGAGTCGGAACTGAGAGTATGAACAAAGTGAATGTGAATTTGAAAAGTTAGAATGAAATGAAATCTGTGCAAGTGTTGCATTTATATAAGTGTAAAAATCATTGGATACATTTCAACTGTTTAGGCGCATGACCACTGTTGAGAGGCATGAGGTCTATGCGAATCTTAGACGCATGACTTGTACTTGGTCAATTTTTGATTTTGAACATAGGCGCATGAGCATTGTTCAGACACATGACCTAGAATGAAACGCCTAACACTTGTTTTATAATGAGATGTCTGGTACTGTTTAGGCGCATGAGCTTATACAAAACGTCCAACACTTAACCAACAATTTCAGACTTATGACTACTGTTTAGGCGCATGAGGATGACTCAAAACGTCCAACACTTATCATAAAACTGAAATTTCATCATGCTTCTAAACTTAGACTTATGGTCACTGTTTACGCGCATGAGACATCCATACGTCTAACACTTGTTTTATTTTCACAAATTTCATTCAAACCATAATTTTGATCAATTTCACTGTTCTTCATAGAATTTTTCAACCTTTGGTTAAACTTTAAATAAACCCTTAGACTTTGACATTTGATCAAAACTTTGACTTTTGATCAAAACTTTGACTTTTTGACCAAATTTTGACTTTTTGACCAAATTTATTATTAATTAATTTCCCGTCATTTTAGTCTCAAAAATTTCATAAAATAACAAACACTCTCAATTCTTTGCAAGAAGCTTTTCCAAATGATAGACAATTTGGAAATTATTGTTTTAGGTACATTTGTAGACATATCAAACACATACATTTTCAACTTTTATTTTGATTTTCTCTTTTTTCAAATTTTACTCCCCGTAAACTTTTAAGTTCACAAACTTAGAAGTTTATATGTGTTGTAAATTGAGAAAAACAATCATTATCAACATGCCTGCACACATAGAAACATGCAAAAATTAAAAATAAAGCAGAATAATAAAAATACTACTAGATGTACACAGAATCATATGCGTGCAGTGAGCTCATACCAGAGAATAAGTAGCACATTAAAATAAAAGAACATGATGAATAGTCATGAACACTGATTAAATCCTGATCATGTGTGTTCCTGGTTAGCAATATTGCAGCAAAGGAGACACAAGATCTAATGACAGACAATGAGTACTTTTGGTAGAAGTATCAGCACACTTACTTTTTCAATTCTTGGATTGTTAAGGTTCTATTAGATATGACATTATGGAACCCACACTTACACTTAGAGAGTCCAACCCTCTTCAAGGTATGCAAGCAAACACTTTTTCTCAGCTTAATTACCTGACATATATGAATAACCAGATCTCATGTTTAGGACAATGAGATAATCATGATGGTAAAACCATTTGATAATCTTTGAGAAAACCACCATGGACAATCCATTAGGTAATCCCCGAATCCGTTTCATAAAGAATTGGATATATATGATTCATAAGAATAAGAGGACATCCATTTTGGACTTTTGAAAGGATTGTGCACATTGGCATCTTTTGCATCAAGTGAGAGTATCCAGGTCTGTAATGACTTACACAGAGGATACCTCGTCACTTCAGGTCTGATGACTCATAACAGAGAAGTGAACAGATGCATTAAACAGATCCGGCCCTGCCATCTTGCTTTACAGACCGACCGCTGGAACTTTTTTATTATGTTATATTGCAATCACCATCAGGTGTGAGTTTGTGACTTGACAAGAAATCAATCAAAAAAGTTAACACCACTCATAAGAACTAAGATGAATACCCACAAAGCATAGTGATTTAGTTAAATCACAAGAATATACTCTTTCAGTACAATTGCATGACTATACCAGCACATCATATCTGATCATGTCAGACTTTATTATAGAGTGAAGTATGCAACTAATTAAATATAATGTACTATCATTGCTCATATGTTACAAAGGCAGATTCAAACCTAAATAAAGAAATAGCTATAATATATATATATATATATATATATATATATATATATATATATATATATATATATATATATATATATATATATATATATATATTCTTTTTTTAAGATTCTAATTTTGTATTTGCTTTTTCATTTAGCACACACACACATTTATATACAATTAGGCAGTCAATTTTGATGATTTTCCTTTTTGAGTTGAGAAAAGGAGGGAGGGTTATTATCATTTTGATGAAGCAAAATCATTTTTCAACATGATTAATAAGGCCAATAGACTCAACCAGATACTCAAACCTTCCTGGCATAAAGGCTTTAGTAAACAGGTAAACTAATTGTTTGTTAGTTGAAATTTGAATCAAAATGATTAAACCTTTTTCAGAGTTATCTCTGAGAAAATGATATCGAATTTCGATATGCTTTGTTTATGAATGTTGAACAGGATTAACTGTTATAAACATGGCAGCAGTGTTATCAATGTAAATAGAAGTTTTAAGAAAATTGAACCCGTAATCCAGTAGTTGATTTTGCAACCAAAGGATTTGAGAACACCCTGCTGATGCAGTTTCTTCAGATCATCCCCAACTAATTCGGACATAATGCTTGAACCCTGCTGTTTTTGCAACCAAAGGATTTTACAACCCGTAATCCGGACATAATGTACTCAGCTTCTGCAGTTGAGACTGAGACGTTTGTCTGTTTCTTACATTGCCATGAGACTAATCTGAGACCCAAAAACTGACAACTACCCCTAGTAGATTTTCTATCGTGACTACATCCTCCATAATCACTGTCAGTATATCCATGTAACTCGAAGTTTCCTTCATAAGGATACCACAACCCTAGAGCTGGTTTTCCTTTGAGATATCTGAATATGCGTTTGACGGCAATTAGGTGAGATTCCTTCGGGTCTGATTGATACCTGGAACAGACACAAACAACATACATTATGTCCGGTCCAGATGCAGTTAAATACATCAAAGAACCAATCATAGATCTGTATAATGTTTGGTCTATTGATTTTCCTTTTGGATCGTGGTCAATCTTGGTGTTTATGTCAGTTGGAGTTCTGATGGATTGACAATATTGCAGCTTGAATTTCTTCAATAGTTTATCAACAAACTTCTCTTGATTGACGAATATACCATCTACAGATTGTGTAACTTGCAATCCAAGAAAGAAATTGATTTCTCCCATAGAACTCATCTGGAAACGAGATTTCATGATTTCTTCAAATTCTAAGCATAGTTTTTGACTAGCTGAACCAAATATGATATTGTCCACATACACTTGTACACATAAGAGATAATTTGCATCCTTCTTAATGAATAAAGTTGGATTAATTTTCCCTCTTGTGTATCCGTGTTGTAGCAAATGCTGGGACAATGTCTCATACCAGATTCTTAGGGCTTGATGTAAACCATATAGAGCTTTGCTGAGCTTGTACACACGATGAGGAAATTCAACATCTTCAAAACCTTGAGGTTGCTTAACATACACATCATCGGTTATTGGTCATATAAGAAGTATATGCCAGAAAGACCCGAATTGCTTCTAGTCTTGCAACTGGAGCAAACACTTCGTCATAATCTATTCCTTCCTCCTGAGTGTATCCTTGAGCTACTAATCGACTTTTTTGTTTCGAATAATTATTCCTCTGTCATCTAATTTGTTTCTGAATAACCATTTTATGCCAATGGCATTTTCTCCTTCAGGTAAATCCACCAAATTCCATACTTCTTGTTTTCTGAATTGTAGTAATTCCTCTTACATTGCTTCAATCCAACTGTTGTCCTTCAAAGCTTTAGTAATGTTTTTAGGAACAATTTGAGAAAGAAAACATGAGTACAAGCACGGATTTGCTCGTTCAGAATGACTTCGCGTTGTTCTTTCATTTAAAGGACCAATAATCTGAGAGATGGGATGTTTCTTGTGAATACAAGTTGTTGGAATCTCGTCTTGATGAATATTCACATCCAGATTAGATTGATTCAGTTCAGAGAGCTGGTGCAATAAAGTTGAGGAATGTGGAATGAAATTCGGAACTTGAGTTGGAGAATTGACAAAGTAATCAAACTTGTCATTCACATTTATATCTTCTGATACAGATGAAGTTCCAGACTCAGGATGGTGAATTTCTGGTCCATCATTAGGAAAAGGTTGAGAAACATCAGAATCTTCAGGAACTTGTTGATGCTCATGATTTGCTGTAGAGAATAGAAGATCTCTTGCGAAAGAGAAAAATGGATAATCTGAGCTTGTATCATACATATCATCAGAATCAGAATCTTCACTGAATGTTCCAAGATCTCCTGCTTGTTTCCTATTGACACATGAAGATTCAAACAGATTAGAATTAAATGAGTTTGTTAATGAATCTAAATCAAATAACCACTTTGGACCATTTGCAACAGATGGAAAAGAGTTTTCAAGGAATTTAACATTAAACGTTTCAATGATAACATTCGTCTTAGAGTTATAAACTCTATACGCTTTCAAAGCGGATGAATATCCAAGAAAGAATCCATCATCAGACTTTGAATCAAATTTGCCTAGATGGTCATTTGAATTCAAGATCAAAACAGGACATCCAAAAGGTTTAAGAAAATTAATATTGAGTTTCGTGTCACACCCCAACCTTGACGGCGGAATCGTCGAGATGTGAGGGTTAAGATTGTTCACAGCCACATAACGCTATATTAAATTGCAAATATTATTTATCACAAGTCTTAAAATGGAATACAATCATAAGTCTCAAACAAGAAATAAGTTCAAACATAACTCAAAACTTAACATAACAATTTATTTATTTAACTAGGTCCAAGTCCTAGTTTTATTGCAAGCTTCAAAGTCCACTTTAAACTTGAAGGTTTCCTGAAACATGATAAAAATAAGAGTCAACTAAAAATAGTTGGTGAGTTTTCAAGGTTTTCATACATAATATGAAAAAGGTTACAAGTAGCAATTCATGTCCTAGGTCATAAGCAAGTAAGGTTATAGAACACATATCGTTACAACCAAACCTCGACTTGATTACAAGTATAAAAGATTGGCTAAGTGTATTTGGTTCCCATGATGAACAAGCATACGTCATCAGGAGTCGGCAATACCTCGACTTTAGCACCAAATAGGCTTGTCAGGCCCAAAGATCTAAGACGTCGCCAGGCTAGTAATAGTTAATGATCGTAAACAAACTATGTATCTCATATAATCACTTACAATATACAAATAACCATGACAAAATAATAAGTTGAATTGCAAGTGGTTTACAAGTCTCAAATGTGTATGAGTGTATCATGTATAAGCAATCATGTTTCACCCCAAAATGGTGTGAAAAGATAAAAAGGGGCAAGGAAACTCACGTGTTAAATAAATATAAGAATGATGATTATTAAGAATTATTTATAAACGCTCCAACGCAATCCTTCACAAGGTACCTAAGAATATATATATTAACAAGATTTCAGTTTAATAATAAGTTTATCGAATTGACGAGGACTAGGGTTCAATTTGGTATTTAGGGCTTGTCAAATAATTTTGTTTAACAAAATGGAAGCAATTACGTTTAATAAAATCAAAGAAATTTGTTACATTTTATATAAGGTTTTATAAAAATATAACTTTTATAATAATCTTGTATATATATATATATATATATATATATATATATATATATATATATATATATATATATATATATATATAAAGATTAAATAAAGTCTAATAAACACAAGTTAAACAATAATTTAAAGGGAACGCTTGAAATAATCATATTTATGGAACAAAGTATAGTTTTTATCAAAATAACTATTTATTTAGTTTTTAGAATATTTGATAAAAGTATAAAAGTATTTCTTTCTTTTTTTTTAAGAAACTAATTTACAGAAAATAAATAATAGTATTTTAAAATATTGAACTTTTATAAAATGGTTTTTTATAATTTTTAAGAAAATTTAGAATTAGAGTTAAAGGCCAAAAAACCTTAAAAATAAAACATGAGGTTCCCCGGATTCGAACCGGGGACCTCCTGTTCAGAAGGGTGGTGTCTTACCAGTGAACCAAGGGTTCCAGCCGCGATGGTATTTTCTTTTTAAACATTATATACAAAACTAAACAGAAACCCCCCCAAATCCTTAAGAACCCTAGAACACAATCGATCCATTGATCATCCGTTTGATGTTCTCAACCAAATTAACCATGGGGCTTTTGTTCCCCATGGTTAATCGATCATATTCATCTATTTAATTACCCGAATAGGTTCGAATTGAAGGCAATCCTAGTCGAAGAACAAGTCGCGGTCGTAGTACCCAATGGATGAGCAATCCTCAATGAAAATCCAATTAAACTTGCAGATAGCTTCGAATATGGTTCTTGATGTAATGCCCTCGATCAATTGAAGTTAATAATGCTCGGAAGGTAGATTTCGATTGGCTTGCAGGTTCACGGCAAAGGGGGAATCGAATGGGATGTTTGTGTTGATTCCAGGTGAAATTGAGTGTTGAGTTCGATTAGGAATAGGTACATGATCGTTCATGTTCGATTAATTAGATTATAATTGAGATTTAATGCCCGAACGGTTATGGGATTAAAGGTATCGGTTATACGATCGTTTGAGGTTTGTAACCGGTGTTTTAACACAATTTTAGTTCATGATTAAGTTCGAATCGATTCCATGAACCGGTTAGGAGCGTTTGGGGTTCATTTTTACACGTTTTAACGGTTTTTAAACCTCGCCGGCGCCGCGCCGGAGCTTCGCCGGCCGGCGGCCGGAAAATCAGGGAGAGAGAAAGGGGGGCTTGGGTTGGTTTTTAAATACTTTACACAATTAGCCCCTCAACTTTTGAAGGCTTATTATTTATGCTTTAAACTTTCTTTTTAAGTTTATAAATTGACAAAACTAACCCCATGACTTTTAAGTTTCAAATCTTTTTAAGTTTTATAATTTTTTATAAGTTGTTATTGTTATTATTATTATTATTATTATTATTATTATTATTATTATTATTATTATTATTATTATTATTATTATTATTATTATTATTATTATTTATTATTATCATAATTATTAGTTTGATTAGAAAAATTAAAGGCAACAAAGAATAAGCATAACAAATTCACAAGTTTCGTAAATGACAAAATTAGTCCATACAAGACTTAACAATGTTAACTTTAATTAAACTCAAAATTACTAGATGTTACATTTCGCACCAAACATTAACTCATAAGGAGTTTTCTGTTTGTCCTTACCAACAGAGTACGATTTTGAATAAAACAGGCAGTTGATATTGCTTCATCCCAGAATGTGATAGGAATCATTGCATCAGCTATCATTGCACGAGCTGCTTCAATCAAAGTTATGTTCTTCCTTTCCGCAACTCTTTTTTGTTGTGGAGTCCGAGGAGCACTGAACTGATGAGCTATTCCTTTGTCTGCACAAAAACTGTTAATATAAGCATTTCTAAATTCGGTTCCATTATCATTTCTGATTATTTTAACTTTTTGATCTAATTTATTTTCTACTTTAATGATGAACTCTTTTAAAAGATCAGTTGTTTCAGATTTTGGATGAAGAAAGAAAACCCAAGAAAATCTTGTATAATCATCAATGATGACTAAACAATACGATTTCTTCCCGATACTTTGTATGTTTACAGGACCGAATAGATCCATGTGTAACATTTGTAAAGGTATTGAGTTTGAGTTTATTTCTTTGGTCTTATAAGACGCTCTATGTTGCTTTCCCTTCAAACATGCTTTGCAAAGGTCTGATATTGCAAACTTCTTTGAAGGAATTCTAATAACATGATTTCCTGCTGCAAGCTTGTTCATGTTCTTGAAGTTTGAATGACCGAGACGTCTATGCCAAAGATGACTTTCATCATTGGATGCACGAGTAATGAGACAGGTTGTTTATGTAGTTGGATCAACTTGAGACATGTCTAGCTTGTAGACATCTCTATCACGAACAGCTTTGACAACAACCCACTCTTTGCTGATCTGAAATCCTGGCTTTAAGATATAACAAAAAGAATCATCAAATAAAGTAGAGTACGATTTATCGCATATTTGTGAAACACTTAAAAGATTGAAATTCAATTGTTCATAGAAGTTGACTTTGTCAAAACTTATTATTCCGTTAGATACCGTTCCTTCACCGGTTATCTTTCCTCCTGAATCTCTACCAAACGCCACATGAGTACCATCTTTTAGCTGAAAATATTGAAGAAAGACTTGATTGCCTGTCATGTGCCGGTTACACCCACTGTCAACATACCATGTGTTTACGGGTCTCCGTGGGCGTACCTGCATTCAAATATATTTAAGCAGAGTTAGTAACTCAAGCCGAAATGGTCTTGGGCTTTTCAAATTTATCTATGATGGTAAACTGTTTGAAATGGAGTTTGTTTATGTCAGGTTTGATTTGAGATTTATGATTTTCAAATCCTCTTTGAAACATATTTTGAATTTCTTTTCTTTGTTTGATTTTCAAAACATTAAATTTGTTTTCAAGATCATCATCAAGAGATGTTGAACCATTGTTTGTAACATTGTAAAAGTTTTTCTTATTATATGTTTCATTTTTCATTCTCATTAAGCGTGGAACAAAAGGTTCTTGATTATACTGTTGTGATTTGACTTTATACTGATTATCATAATCAGAATTGATTCTTCGAAAAGATCTCAAACCTAGAGAAGGTGTTTTTGTTAGATTTTTAAATTCATTATAATGATTTCTTTGAAAGTTTGGATTAGCATATCCTTGATTATCAAAATCTTTTCTAGGTGAGTTCTTCCTGAAGTAGCAATCCTCTGTGTTATGATTCCTTTCATCACACAATGCACAGTATTTGTTAAAATAACAATCAGCTGTGTTATGATTTGTCATATCACATATGTGACAATATTTGTTAAAATAACACTCAGATGTATTATGATTGTACATGTCACATATATCATAGTATTTTTGTGGTTTTTGAAACAACATTTGCTTAACCATAGATGTAGATGCCACATTAGATCCTTGATTGGTTTTGGAGTAGACTGATTAAGCTTTTGTTTTGTCTGTGTAAGTTTGGTCTTTTGATATTTAGGATTTGACCTTATAACATGTTCACAATTCTTTAACTATTTAGATTCAAATCTTTTATGTACAGCGGAAGACTTCGGATCTGAACCTGTTTTCAGATCAGAGTTACATTTTATCTTAGATTTTGATGTTGTTTCAGAGATTGTGTTCATGTCAAAGGTTCCTGCAGACACAAACTTCACTGGTTTAATTTGACTTGATTTGTTGTTTTGTTCTTATTGTTTTGTTCAGACTGTTTAGCTTTTGGAGTTGGTTTTTCTTTGATTTCTTGATGACTTCTTAATGTTTTGTGGCTTAATTGAATCTTGAGAAGATTCTTATTCATAATCTTTTTGAGTTAATTCATTTGAGCTTGAATCATCAGAAGATGAAGTGTCTGATTTCTCTTCTTGACATTTTCCTTTCATTTTGAGATTGATCTCATTAGCTTTTTCAATCCCTTGATTAGTTTGACACTTCTCTATGACACATTCACCTTTTGGAACAAACATCTTTTTATTCTTTAGTCGAGGTTCATAAGATTTGATTCTAATTGGATGACCATTCGTTATTTTCTCTGAATCTTTTTCTTTAAATATTTCAATGTTTATCTTTTCGATTTCACTCTCAACATTAAATTGAACATTTCTTTTCTTCTCTTGAAATTCCTTAAGCTTAGCTTTGTTTTCTGGAGAATGATCGTGAGTATTGAAATTTTCTGGTAAAGTATTAGAGTTGATTCAAGCATAGGTTCATGTGTAAAACCTAATCCTATTTTATCTTTATCCTTTCTTCCATTTTACCAGTTTCTTAACTATGGTCTTGGAGCTTTTTACTTTAGCCAAATCAACTTGAGTTGCAGCATGTGCCAATTTTCTTGTTCAAGTGTTTTTGTCATTTCTTCAACTTGTTTCTTGACAAGTTCAAGTTCTTTTAAAGTTTTGTTCCAACTTGCTTAAAGTAACATGATTTTTTCATCAGCAATTTTA
The DNA here is from genome assembly GCA_025215565.1 of Flaveria ramosissima. Classification (NCBI taxonomy): domain Eukaryota; kingdom Viridiplantae; phylum Streptophyta; class Magnoliopsida; order Asterales; family Asteraceae; genus Flaveria; species Flaveria ramosissima. Next base: position 50,442,896 of record CM046029.1, on the reverse strand, counting down.
TGATCATCTTTCAGTTTCTTGTGCATTAATTCTTCTTGCTTCAATTTATCACATATTTTGAACGAGTTATTTCTATAATGTTCAACCTGTTCAAAACATACTTTACTGCACATTTTCTCTCTCACTTCCAATGGAATTTCTGGATATGAGTTTGAAGATTCAGTGTCAGTTTCAGATGAAGAGTTTACAACCTTGGGTTGTTCAGACTGTGCCATAAGAGCAACTTCTTCATAATATTCCTTTGGATCTGATTTTTCACTCCAGTCATAATCTTCCTCATCGTCTGAATCTCCTTCTGTTTTTGGATCATTTTCTTCAGACCAATCTTCGTCCATTTCAGCAACAAGTGCTAGACCTGAAGTAAAATCTTCAGTGAACTGTTCTGCATAAGCACTCCAGTCATATCCATCCTTGATGCTGACTACAAGTGATTTCTTTGGTTCTTCAGTGGTCTTAGATTATTCCTTCAGTTCTGGTATTGGTAGACTCTGATAAGGTTTCTAAAATTTCTTTTGAGTCTGTTGATGATATCTTTGACTGTTTAGAGCTACTTTGACCATTTCCTCCTTGAGTTCTTGGGGCTTTGCACTCTCTAGAAAAATGGCCATGGCTATTATAGTAAAAACACCTTGACTTTGACTTGTCAAAGCCAACTATTTTATTAGCACTAGGCTTGTAGTTTTTGTTGACATATGAGTGCTTTTGTGTTCTGTAAGCAATCATCACCATTTGCCAGTTGAGATCCATTTCTTCAACATCATCTGGATCCATCTCGAACAAATCCTGCAAAACCAGATCAACCTGAGTTAAATGACTACCCTTATAAGCTTAAAAACTTGCCATAAAAGCTGTAAATGTAGATTTAGACTCTTCATCCTGTAAAAGGATGTTTATAACATATTTAACTTTGCTAGGGTTAGCAAAGTTAGAAGATGAAGTCTCATTTTGAGTTTTAGCCATTTCACCTTTTGGAGGAGACTGTGGTAGTGGCTGAGTTGAGTAGACAGGTGTGCTAGTAAAGAATCCTGCTCCTACAAACAGATCACCCTCATCTTTGTAGTAGCTTCATCCTTAGCAAGAAAAACATTCTCTATAGTTTTACTGGAGAAGCAACATACTTATATTGAGAAGTGGCTGGAGCTCTATCATTATTTCTTGAGCTTTCATCAATTTCCACCAACTCAATCTTTGCAATTATCAGATCAAGATCCATAGGAAACTTTTCAGTATGTTTTAGCAAAGTTACTGTTTGTTTCCAGGATGATGGAAGTGCATTTAGAAGTCTATCATTAAGGTCTTTAAGATCATTTCCCTAAAGTTGTCATTTCTGTGCTAAGTTGAACATATCTGTTCATCATCTGGTTTATAGTTTCTCTAGAGATATGCTCAAATAATTCAGGTTGCCTTTTTAACTTCTGTCTCTTGAGATCTTGAATCTCTTTTCCTCCTTCACAGATAACTTTCAAAGCTTTATATAAGGTGTACCCAGTTTGGTAATTCTCAAGCCTTGATAGAACTTCCAAAGGTAACCCTTTACACATGAGATAATATGCTTTAACATCATTCTTCACTTTCTTCAGATCATCCCCAACTAATCCATCTTCTGGGTAAGGCTCTTGAGTATCTTTAGTATATACAAAACCATCAGGACCATCAGAAATGATAGGGATGTGGGTCCTTTCATAATTGATTTCCATAAGTCAGTATCAATTGAGTTTAGATGATGTTTTAGCCTGAGTGTCCAATTCTTGAAGTCAGCTCTGTTCTTAAACTTTGGTACTATATTCTCTGAATCTTCAGACTTTGTCATTTTTAAATTTTGAATTTAAGAAAATATACTATTTTGTTGTTTTTAAATTTGAAATGAACTAAAGGAATAAAAATATTATTGGTTTTAGATTTTGAAAATTTTCCTAAGTATTAAGTGAAAAGTCTAAATTAGATGCGCCTGAACAGTAAAGAAACGCCTGCATAGTAGTAAAACGTTTAAACAGTAGAGAAATGCCCAACTTGTCTTAGAAATGCCTGAGGGATTACCTTAGTGAACTTGTCAAGTTTCCAAGTATAGAAACGTCTGAACAATATCAAAACGCCCAAACAGTTCCAAAACGCCCAAATAGTTTTGATGCGTCTAAAACAGTTGCTAAGTGCCTGAATACTTTCAAAACGCCTTAGACTTGGATTTCTGAATAAACGTCAGAATAGTGCTTAAACGCCACACAGTGTCAAAATAACTTCTCTGAAATGCCTAAACAGTGTTAAAGCATCTGAACAGTGTTCATGCGCCTAAAAACTTAGGTAATGCAGGACCGGTGAAGGTTGGTCACTTACAACACAACAACACAAAGAGGAGATTAACCAAACTTTAATCAAACAGTAAACTGGATTAACCACAAGTATGATACTAAGAACACAAGTAATGAGTAAGAGACAGAACAAGAGAACACAAGAGATTGGGTTTCAAGGATGCAGTATATTGCTTTCTCAAGTTCTCTTACAAGTGTTACAAAGCATGAAGGTAAGATACAAGAACATGGAATACTTATACTACAACCTACAGCCGGCTATACTTTGAAAGTCAGCTGGATACAATTGACTAGACACAAACAAAATCAACTGTATAGTCAAAATGCATATCTGCCTTTTGACTTGTGACTATGACATGCCATAGCTCACATCCTAATATATTACAAAAAGGATAAAAGTACATAAAGTAGAAAGCATGGACAAAAGACCTCAATGTACAGTTACCAAAAGCATGGACCTTTCACTAACTCATGTAAGTTGGTGACTTTACAGAGTTGCAGCGAAAAGGTGGTCCAGCTTTATGGTAAAGTACATCAAATAAAGGCATATCTCTAAAAGTCTTCGGACGAAATCTGTCTTTGGCTTTGGAAGACTTTGTCTCTGAAGCTTCGCAAGACTTCACTTTTGGCTTCGGAAGATATTGGTCTTGGCTTCGGAAGATTTCACACTTAGAATATTTCTAGTGCATGGTGTAAAACTTCTGAAGCATTTCTATTTCAGTTCTTTAGTGCATGCTTCCAGAGAGACTTTGGATGTTTTGGCTGCATCAGACTTATAGGAATCCTTACAAACTCCCCCTAGGCTGATGCTACCAAAACATTTAGAAGATCTTCAGATGTTTGTAGTCTTCAGCATAATGATGACCATACCCTTTTTCATTAGATGGTCAGGATCATTCAGACTCTCATAGTATCTTCTCATCTCAAAGAGATCATGTAGAGGTAAGTTGATTATGTCTTGCCATGTATAGACATTCTCAACACCTTGATCTCTGATCACATGCCATCTTTCTGGATTAGTAGAGAAGGTCCAAGATAAGATGGGTGTCTCAGCTATAAGAGGAGCCACTTGAATTGGAGTTGGTTGGGCTGCCTCTTCATGCACTTCCTCAGGTTGATCTAACTCAGCCTGAGGTGTAGAGGTAGATGATTCAGGCTTCTTCTTCTTAGACTTTGGTTTAGAAGCCATCCTCTTCTTCCTCTTAGAGGACTTTAACTGAGAAGACTGGTCTGTAGCACCTTGTTGATCATCCTTGTCTTTCTCAGTTGCGTGTTCCTCCCTCACAGGTTCAAAAGGAGAGGAGAGGGAGTTTAACTGCTGTGGATCAGAAGATGAAGCTTGCTGAGGCTCAGCAGGAGGTCCGGGTTATGTTGTCTCAGGTTGTTCAACCTTAACCTCCACTTCAGGTGGGATTTGACTTGGAGGAGAGTATAAGTCAATCAGCTCTCCACTCTTGATCTTCTGCTTGATTACCCTGATATGCTCATCCATTGTGGATAGAGACATAGGGCCAAGTCTCCTTTCAGAGAATCCATACAGCTTCAAGAAGCTCATCATCCTTTGTCTGTCAGCAGACTTCTTCATACTATTTTGGATGATGGCTCTTGACTTTACAGCCTCTTCCCTCATCTTTCTCTTTGTAGCTTTTTGTTCTTTGAGCACTTGAAGTTCAAGTTGTTTGAGATACTTAAACTCAATGTACTCAAAGGACAAGGGAAGAAGTGCAGATGCCTGTAGAGACCTGTGGCACTCAGGTAGTTGATCATGTTTTTTCTGTCTGTTTCTTTGTCTACATGAGGTTCTTGTGTCGATGCCATAGTCTCTTGCACTGGGCTTTCTTGAACTGGGGAGAGAGATAGTAGGAGCATGCTTGTATAGTCTTTTCTATCTCTTCTCCTCTTTGAATTGGAGAAGTAACCTTGCATCCTCTTTTTCTTTCATCTCTCTTGACACTTCCATGTCAGCCAGTTTATTTAGTTGCTCTAAGGGGAGAGATATAATCTCATCTATGTCATAGTTCCTGGTCTGCAGGTACGTAATCCTGACTGCCCTCAACTCATCATCTTGAGTATTTGGTCCGGGGGCAGCCCTGATTGCAGCTTGCATAAAACCTGAAGATCCAGAGGAACTTTCTCCCCTTAGCTTCCTCTTCCTCTCTCTCTCCTCCTCCTCCTCAATTTCCTCAGGAGTCAAAATCCTTTTCTCTTTGTCACCCACAGACCTTTGTCTCAGGGTGGATAGAGGTTTGGCCTTCACTGCTTGGTGTAGCATCCAAGCTCTGGCCAGAGAGAGGTTGTGAGACACCTTCACCAGCAGGTGTTTCACCAAGGAAATGAATTTGAGGCAGGCAGTTGTTGGTGTGACAGGGCTCTTAGGCTCTATCACTAGGCCTTCAGCCAAGATTTTCCCTTTGAAGCTAATCTCAGGGTCTGCCTCAGCATCCAGTTGACCAATGACATTACCTGATTGCCTTTGTCTCCTTCTTAGGCTGAACTCTTCACTAATTCTGTCTTGAATTCTGAGTGCCAACCTGTCAGCTTGTCTTGATTTGCTTGGATTGACAAGTGGCATGTTGACCAGTTCAAGACCTTCATAGTAGTTCAAGGTTTGAAAATCAAATACTTCTTGTTGCCCATGAACTCTTCGAAGAATAAGGGCTCTTCTATCAGCATCATACCTCCACCTAATGATGTAGTTTGAAGTTCCTTAAGGTGGGGATGACATGGCCCTTGGTATACCTTCCTCAAGAGACTCCTGATGATAGAGTCTATAGAGTCCACATTAATGTGAACTTGAGAAAGTTGCTGAGTATGCACAGTTGCAATGAGGATGGTGAGTCCTCAATGTCCATACTCTCTGAAGAACTCCCAGGTTCTGTGTCTGTAATGACTTTCTCCTTCTTTTTGGTAGCATCCCTCTTGCATAGGTGAGCTAGAGGTTAGGTCAACCACATTCACAGGTTCTTGTGTTCCTGTTTGAACTCTTCTTAAAGGTCTCCCAACTAGTTTTTCCCTGAGATAAGATATCTCAAGTTGCTGATCATTGACCCTGTTTTGAAGGGTAGTCACTTGAGATTCAAGGTCACTAACCTTAGAGACTAAATAGGAGCATGTTTTTGATAGTTTTTGCACCTTTAGTCTCAGATTCCCCTCTTCTTCATCAGAAGAATCATTGGGGGATGAGATGATTGGACCAAAATCCTCTCTCTCACCACCAGCTTCAGGTTCTTGGCTGTTGGATTTCCTCTGCTCATTGACATTCTCAGTTGAGATGTCAATGGGCTAAGTTGCCATGGTTGAGGTCTTAATAATGTTAGCACTTGCAAAAGTGAGAGTGTAAGGATTCCTATGAGGATCATCTGCTTGAATTTTGGAAGACCTGCCAAGAGGTCATCATGGATGGGGAGAAGGCACTGTCTGCCACATTGCAAGGGAGGACAATCTTCATCACTCCGGCCATCATCAACACTCACTTGCAGTTGGATGATGAAGAAGGTGAGTTGTCCTTCCCAAAGGAAGCTGTCAATCATTCCTTTGAGCAGATGGGCTATGAGGGAGATTTCTCTGTAAAGACCTTCAGGAAAGGGAAGGTCTCATCCCAGTGGAAATACCTACTCCATATGGTTATCCACAGCTTGTCAAACAAGCATGGAGTGTGGGACCAGATTCCTGAGGATCTCTCCTTCATAGTACATGGAATGGTTCAAAGGGTCAAGTTCAGGTACTCTTAGTTTGTCTATACAAAATTGCTTGCTAACTTGGACTCCTTAGAGTATTATATGTTTCCTAGATATGTTCAACACATTCTCAACTGTGAACTGGGCTCACAGTTGAAGGAAACATATAATATTCTTAAATTGACATGATGAAGCCCAACATCTTTAAAATCATCATGAAGCCAACTGTAGGCTTCTCAGGGGTAGAAACAGGCCTTGTCCCCAAAATGTTAGAGCTCATTGCTCAAGGTGACAACCTAGCAACACAAGCTAGTGTTGAACCCACACCTTCTACTTCTCTACCACTAAAAAGACCTCAAGTAACCCTCACCTACCAAACAAAATCCAAACAAACCCCTGCTCAAGCTATTGAGTCTATGCAAGTCCCCATATACTCACCTTTACAGGAGGAAGTGGGCACTAGAGCTCCCACTTCCCCTGAGGAGCAAACCACTCCCATCTCTTCAACAATCAGGGTTGAGGTTCCTCATGCTCACCCTGATGAGCTCACAAGCCCAACTACCTTAAGCCTTCACTCTGAGTCTCAACACTCAAGCCTTCAGGGGACAATTACCATCCCCAGCCTTTAGATTTAAATCAACCCATTCCCAACCTTTCATTCTATACTGATGAAGACTTAGGTTTCAGTGAGTACCATGAGTCTCTCTTCTCTTCCCCTACTCAAAGAGAGATGAGCACTCCTGAGTCTCCTTAGTCTAGCCCACATCAATCACCTATAACTTAGGTGGATACTTTTGAACCTGTTCAGGATATCCATATGGAAGAGGCTCTCACTTTTGCAAGTGATTACATTATTAAGACCTCAACCATGGCAACACAACCCATTGACATCTCAACTGAGAATGTCAATGAGCAAAGGAAATCCAGCAGCCAAGAACCTGAAGCTGGTGGTGAGAGAGAGGACTTTAGCCCAATCATCTCATCCCCCAATGATTCTTCTGATGAAGAAGGGGGGAATCTGAGACTAAAGGTGCAAAAACTGTAAAAAACATGCTCCTATTTAGTCTCTAAGGTTAGTGACCTTGAATCTCAGGTGACTACCCTTCACAACAGGGTCAATGATCAGCAACTTGAGATATCTTATCTCAGGGAAAAACTAGCTGGGAGACCTTTAAGAAGAGTTCAACTAGGAACACAAGAACCTGTGAATGTGGTTGACCTAACCTCTAGCTCACCTATACAAGAGGGTGATGCTACCAAAAATGGGGATAAAGTCATTACAGACACAGAACTTGGGAGCTCTTCTAAGAGTATGGACATTGAGGACTCACCATCCTTACTTGCAATTGTGCATACTCAGCAACTTCCTCAAGTTCACATTAATATGGACTCTATAGACTCTATCATCAGGGGTCTCTTTGAGGAAGGTATACCAAGGGCTATGTCATCCTCACCTCAAGGAACTTCAAACTACATCATTGGGTGGAGGTATGATGCTGATAGAAGATCCCTCATTCTTCACAGAGTTCAAGGGCAACAAGAAGTATTTGATTTTCAAACCTTGAACTACTATGAAGGTCTTGATCTGGTCAACATGCCACTTGTCAATCCAAGCAAATCAAGACAAGCTGACAGGTTAGCACTCAGAATTCAAGACAGAATTACTGAAGAGTTCAGCCTAAGAAGGAGACAAAGGCAATCAGGTAATGTCATTGGTCAACTGGATGCTGAGGCAGACCTTGAGATTAGCTTCAAAGGGAAAACCTTGGCTGAAGGCCCAGTGATAGAGCCTGGAGCCCTGTCACACCAACAACTGCTTCAGAATTCATTCCCCGGTGAAACACCTGCTGGTGAAGGTGTCTCACAACCTCTCTCTGGCCAGAGCATGGATGCTACACCAAGCAATGAAGGCCAAACCTCTATCCACCCTGAGTCACAAAGGTCTGTGGGTGCTCCCAGACCAAACACTTAAGATGATGAGTTGAGGGCAGTCAGGATTACTTACCTGCAGACCAGGAACTATGACATAGATGAGATTATTCTCTCCCTTTAGAGCAACTAAATGAACTGCCTGACATGGAAGTGTCAAGAGAGATGAAAGAAAAAGAGGATGCAAGGTTACTTCTCAAATTCAAAGAGGAGAATAGACAGAAAAGACTCTACAAGCATGCTCCTACTCTCTCCCCAGTTCAAGAAAGCCCTGTGCAAGAGACTATGGCTTCTACACAAGAACCTCAGGTAGACAAAGAAACAGACAGACAAAACATGATCAACTACCTGAGTGCCAGAGGTCTCTACCAGGCATCTGCACTTCTTCCCTTGTCCTTTGAGTACATTGAGTTTGAGTATCTCAAACAGCTTGAACTTTAAGTGCTCAAAGAACAAAAAGCTACAAAAGAGGCTGCAAAGTTAAGAGCCATCATCCAAAAGAGTATGAATTGTAGGGTTTGATAGAACATAAAATCCATGTTTAACCTTTAAACATTCTGAAAAACGCAGCGGATATAATGCTTTTAAAAACGATTTTTAAAGCTGAAATTCCATATTCTTAGGTGACCATTTTAGGTGAAAACAAACCCAAACATAAGGATCTTAAATATATGAATGGACAAGCTATGAACAAACACTAATGTACATAAAATCACAGCCATATGAGGCTGTGAAATGTTACCTTTCTCCAGCAGAAAAGTCGACTTAGAGGAGTGTTTTGGATGCTTGAATCGACCAAGAACTCAATGTAGAGATCCTCAAGCTTCGTATACCCCAAGCACTATTACAAAACACCTTGTATGCTAGGATTAAACACCAAAAACAAGCTGCTGAAAACTCCTTCTTCCTGCCTTGTTTTCGAAACTAGAGAGGGGAGAGAGGGAGAGTTCTTTTGCATGTGTATCCTTAAAATGGCTGGTCCAAGAGGCAAGTAATAAGACCCCTTAATTGTTTGTATCTAATCAACAAAGTGGTCCAATAGGAACACAAGAAGGGGGGCGGCCAAAAGGGGTTTGAAATGGGTTTTCCCCCCTTTTATATTTAGACACATTACAATGTTACATGGTCTTATAACTTGGTATCTCTTAGTAAATGTATACAACTAACCAATTAATTGTATAACATATGTAGCCATTTTAATTTGTAATGTCATCTAACTAATACAAATAACATTACAAATAATATAATTGAACAAAATATCATAATAAATTGTTCCATGTCATATGCAACTTGTTTAGAAAACCCATTTTCTAAATTGGTGTTAATATTTTATTGCATGATCACATCATCAATTAAATATTATTTGGTGTTTGCTAAGCTTGTTATTGGGTATAACCCGACTTGGATCATGACGTACTAACCACATCAATATTCTAAGTGTCTTGGGCACACAGAATCCTACAATCTCCCACTTGCCCAAGATTCATAGAAGATTGATGCAAGCAGTAAATACCGCCTAACAACGGTTTACTACCCTTAATACGCATGACTTATAGCCATTCAATAACATCATCCCTTTCAAGTGCCCTACTTGAAATGATTTAGGTGAATTAATCATTTATCCTTTTGTTACAGATGTCATGTTAAATCCAAGGACACAGAATGATCATTCCTTGTTGATTTAACTTAATCAGGCCTTAGACATCTAACTCTCAACGAATAAGAGGAACAAATTCCATCTTGACTACATACGTTTCTCACAAACACCTCGTGTTATACCTGAACATATCCTTATGTACTGTCCACTATTTCAGGACAGTGAAGAATAGGCTCAAGGTGTAATACTTGGTGAATATCAAAACCCAATATGTGTCTCAGGTCTGAGGATACCAAATGATATTCGCCTTTACTCAAATTTACTTATGATCAATCAATAAGATTCCATGTAGTAAAATTTGAGATGCGGGTTAGTCCAATATTTGTATCCTACAAATATCTATGAACCTTGGTAGCAACCCATTGCTCTATATTCATCCTTATGAATATCAACCAATCCAAGTTCATAATAATCTTACTTTCACACTTGTTCCCACAAGTATGAGCGACTACGGACATTTTAGAGTAAACATTTTACTCATGGATAAAACATGCTAATTTGGAACATTAATTGAAACATTATAACCAAATAATTTTATTCAAATAATAAAGAGTTCCACATATCCAAATACAAAATGTACAGATCAAATCCAATCACTAGAATATCGAAGTCCCATGGCACAAGTATGACATTCATGCTTTGCCTTTTCAAGGAGCTTCGTGAGAGGATCTGCAATATTTTGATCCGTGTGAACTTTGCGAATACATATCTTTCCCTTTTCAACTTCATCCCGTATGTAGTTGAATCTCCGCTCAATGTGCCTAGTCTTTTGATGAGCACGAGGTTCCTTGATTTGAGCAATCGCACCCTCGTTGTCACAAAAGATCTCTAGGGGTTCCTGAATGGAAGGGACAACCCCTAGATCGGCAATGAATTTCTTCAACCATGCAGCTTCTTGAGCTGCCAATGAGGCGGCGACGTATTCTGATTCTGTAGTTGATAGAGCCACCACATCCTGCTTGGAGCTCTTCCAAGAGACAGCTCCTCCATTCAGAATGAAAATGTATCCCGATTGTGACCGTGAATCGTCACGATCGGTTTGGAAACTCGCATCCGTGTAACCTTTTACAACGAGCTCCTCGTCACCTGATCCATAGATCAGGAACATATCTCTTGTCCTCCGTAGGTACTTAAGTATGTTCTTAACAGCCATCCAATGACTGTTTCCAGGATTTTGCTGGTAACGGCTTGTCATGCTTAAGGCGCATGACACATCCGGTCGAGTGCATATCATTGCATACATGATGGATCCAATAGCAGATGCATATGGGATTGCCTTCATTTTATCTTGCTCATCCTTTGAGCTTGGACATTGAGTCGTACTCAATGTTGTTCCTCTTTGAATAGGTACAGTACCTTTCTTAGAGTTCTCCATCTTGAACCTTTTCAAGATCTTATCAATGTATGCACTTTGATTCAAACCAATCAACCGCCTTGATCTATCCCTATAGATCTTTATTCCTAGAATATAGGCGGCTTCACCAAGATCCTTGATGGAAAAACAACTTCCAAGCCAGGTTTTTACACCTTCCAAGGTTGGAATGTCATTTCCAAATAGTAGTATGTCATCAACATACAATACTAGGAAAGTTACTGTGCTCCCACTAGCCTTCTTATACACACAAGCCTCATCAGCGTTTTTGATAAAGCCAAATTTCTTTACTTCCTCATCAAAACGGTGATTCCAGCTTCTCGATGCTTGTTTCAATCCATAGATTGATTTCTTTAACTTGCATACTTTATTAGGATGTTTTGGATCGACAAAACCTTCAGGCTGAACCATATAGACATCTTCCTCAAGATATCCATTTAGGAAAGCGGTTTTGACATCCATTTGCCAAATCTCATAATCATAATGAGCAGCTATGGCAAACAATATCCTTATAGACTTTAGCATCGCAACAGGTGAGAAGGTTTCATCATAATCAACCCCTTGAGTTTGAGTGAAACCCTTTGCTACAAGTCTAGCTTTATAAGTATCCAAGTTTCCATGCATATCGGTTTTCTTCTTGAAAACCCACTTACTTCCAACTACCTTGGAATTAAGAGGTGGTACAACAAGTTCCCAAACTTGATTGTCATACATGGATTGCATCTCAACGTTCATGGCCTCAAGCCATTTGTCACAATCCAAATTGGACACTGCATCATGGTATGTGGTTGGTTCATCTGAATCTACCATATAGCATCCATCCATGAAAAATCCGTATCTTTCAGGTGGATTACTAGTTCTACCACTTCTGCGAACGTTTTGTGTGTATTGATCAACCATTTGATCATCTTCAACATCCTCATGTTGAGTGCTAGTTTCAACCAAACGTGCATCGGGTTGTGGTTCTTGATCTTCCTCAAGATCCACTGTTCTACTGCTAGCTCCTTCCATAAGGAACTTTGCTTCTAAGAACTCACCCTTTCTGGCAACAAACACCTTTTGTTCCAGTGGATCATAGAAATAATATCCCATAGAATCTCTAGGATATCCAATAAAGATACACTTGGTGGATCGGACTTCCAATTTGTTTGGGGTGGGAGTCTTAACATAAGCTTCACAACCCCAGACCCTTAAGTATGATAGGGATGGAACTCTTCCATGCCATATCTCAAAAGGTGTCCTTTCCACCTTTTTGGTTGGGGCCATATTTAAAATACGGGCCGCGGAGAGCAAAGCGAAACCCCAAAATGATAGAGGTAATGAGCTTCTAGCCATCATAGATCGAACCATATCCAATAAGGTTCGATTCCTCCTTTCAGATACACCATTATGTTGTGGTGTTCCAGGTGGAGTGAGTTGTGAGACAATCCCACAACTCCTAAGATGATCTTGAAAAACATCACTTAGGTATTCACCTCCTCTATCGGTACGGAGAATTTTAATTGACTTATTGAGTTGATTTTCTACTTCATTCTTGAAGATTTTGAACATTTCAAAAGCTTCATCTTTGTGCCTTAATAAGTACACATACCCATAGCGACTATAGTCGTCGGTAAAGGTAATGAAGTATCTTTCACCATTTCTAGTCATTGGCTTAAAAGGACCACATACATCCGAATGTATGATTCCTAATAAATCTTTTGCCCTTTCGGTAGTCCCACTAAAGGGTGCCTTTGTCATTTTACCTTGTAAACAAGATTCACACACATCAAATGAATCACATTCACTTGTTTTTAAAAGACCATTCTTTTTTAGTGTTTGAATTCTTTTCTTGTTTATATGACCAAGACGACAATGCCAAAGATAGGTATCACTCAAATCCAACTTGAGTTTCTTGGTGCTAGTTTGATACAATGAACTATTTAAAGTATATTCATGAACCAATTCATAAATACCATTTATGGGTATAGCTTTAAAATAGAACATATCATTTAAAGAAACATGAATATCATTTTCAATAAAAGATAATACATAATCATAAAGTCTTAATTGGGATACAGAAATAATGTTCCTAGTCAAACTAGGAGCATACAAAACATTCTTCAAAATAACATCCAAGCCACTTGGAAGTTTTAGGATGTAGTCCCCACGAGCTTCAACTTGGACTTTTGTTCCATTGCCCATGAAGAGGCTAACATCCCCTTGATTGAAGTCCCTACTTCTTTTGAACCCCTGCAACAAATTGCAAATATGAGTTCCACAACCGGTATCTAATACCCATGTGTTTGAAGATGTAACATTAAGATCAATATGAATCATGTATGTTGTACCTGAGGTCTGCCCGGCATCCCTCTTTGCTTTCAACTCTTGGAGATGGACGGGACAATTCCTTGCCCAATGTCCAATCTCCCCACACTTGAAGCATGGGTCGTTAGTAGCAACCTTTTGCTTTTTCTCTTGTGGTTTGGGTGGTACCCTTACCACCCCTTTCCCCTTTCCCCAAACAGGTCCCTTACCCTTGGCAACCTTTGCCTTGGGTGCGGGATAAGGCCTTTTCTTGTTCCCACCTTCATTGATGGTGAGAACGGGTAAAACCCTTTTACCCATGGCTGCCTCGGCCGTTTTCAGCATTGAGTGAAGCTCACCAATGCTTTTGTCCCAAGCATTCATGTTGTAGTTCAACACGAATGTCTCAAACTTCTTGGTAAGGCCATTAAGGATCAAATCCGTGGCCAATTCCTTTGAGACGGGACAGTTAAGCCTCTCGAGGCGGTCAATATGACTTTTCATCTTAAGAACATAAGATGAAACAGATTGGTTGTCGTCCATACGACATGCATGGAGTGCTCGAACCGTTTCGAAGCGCTCAACCCTCGCTTGCTGTTGGAACGTTTCCTTCAGCTGGGTTATCATGTCATAAGCTCCGTGATGTTCATACTCCTTTTGGAGATCCGGAGTCATGCTCGCTAGCATGAGACAAGACACTTGGACGGAGTCCTCAGTGTACTTCAACCAATCGTTGAAGGCCTCCTAATCATCCTCAGTAGGTTGATCGGGGATAGGGTCGTCTAAAACATATGATCGTTTCTCTTGCTTGAGAACGATTCTCAAGTTTCGATACCAATCAATAAAGTTGTTATGATTTAGACGTTCCTTTTGGAGGATCGCTCGTAGTGATTGGTTTGACGCGGACGAGTTATCGTGATTTTCATTATTGGTGGCCATCTACAAAATTTAACAAAGTTTTATTTTAGTATTTTCGATATTGTAATTTTAATAATAAATGCCTTTTAAGGTCTTTTCATATTAAAATCTAGAACCCAACATTACATTTAAATTGTGGTTAGGTGACCTTTATCCCACTATTTAAATTAATAAGGTGGTCAACGATTGACGATTGCAACCATTTGCAACTTCTAGAAATATGGGATCGACTTGAAACATCATATGTAAAGTCGGCATGTTAATCCCATCAACACCATTTGGAAACCACATCGTAGGTGATCCATTTGACATGATTTGCAAATCAAGACACCCTACTTACACCCACGTGTGAGTTTGCCAAAACAAGTGGTTAGGTGACCTTTATCCCACAAATAAGGCATTCTCACCTCAAGTCACAAGTTCCCTCAAAATGGTTAGGTGACCTTTATCCCACTAAGAGTTCCCAAGTGACTCAAGTGTTGTGTAAAAGGACGGTGTTGATCTTGTTTGTAAAAAAATTTAGAGGTTTCATAATTCTAGTTTAGAAAACTCTATGTACTTGTATTTGCATGCTTTCAAATACAAGGTACCTTATGGTTCTTTGATTAAAACCTATTTTAATCTTTAAAATCATTAAATCATTTTAATAACCTTTTATTAACTTTTAAGAACCATCAATTTTCAGCTTGTTAAGTTTGTTAATGTGTTTGTTATGAATATCCAAATATCAACCAAACAATCAAACAACAAACAATCAACCAAGCATAAACATAAACAACCATATGTGCATAACCATAGCCCTTATGTTGACAACACTTGTTTGCCATCACAAGTGTTGTCTATGGTCTTTCTAAGGGTCAAACATATCATAAAAGTTCCAAGAACCTCCCACTAGAAACCGCATCCAAATGCTCCATGTTTCTTGTGTCTTTGTGTCCATCTTTGGGTCTTGATCTTGTACATCTTCCTTTTACAAAATTGTATCCTAATACATTTTTCTAGTAAAGGAAATGAACCTAATCTATTATTACATAACCAAATGAATGAATAATTACAACCCAAATGAATAAACACAAATATTACAACCAAATTGAATGAATAAAACAACCACTTGAATCATCCAAACAACACAAGGCCACAAGCTAGGTTATGCACTTTAACAACCAATGATCAAATCATCAAAATATATCATTAATCCCCACTTAAAACCTTCAAATTTCAGCCAACATAAACTGAAATTTTGGTTTTAAATATTGTCCAAACAATCAACATATCAACATACATATCTTTCAAGGTTTAATCACAAGCATGTGTAATGTAACCTTGAAAGTTGGGGATTTCAACAAGACATAATGTACCAGCCCAAAACAGCCTATAACATGTCTAATGTCATCTTTTAAAACCAATTTCAAAAGATGAATCAAGCAAGCCATCCATATAACCGGCTCTTGATGCCATTGTAGGGTTTGATAGAACATAAAATCCATGTTTAACCTTTAAACATTCTGAAAAACGCAGCGGATATAATGCTTTTAAAAACGATTTTTAAAGCTGAAATTCCATATTCTTAGGTGACCATTTTAGGTGAAAACAAACCCAAACATAAGGATCTTAAATATATGAATGGACAAGCTATGAACAAACACTAATGTACATAAAATCACAGCCATATGAGGCTGTGAAATGTTACCTTTCTCCAGCAGAAAAGTCGACTTAGAGGAGTGTTTTGGATGCTTGAATCGACCAAGAACTCAATGTAGAGATCCTCAAGCTTCGTATACCCCAAGCACTATTACAAAACACCTTGTATGCTAGGATTAAACACCAAAAACAAGCTGCTGAAAACTCCTTCTTCCTGCCTTGTTTTCGAAACTAGAGAGGGGAGAGAGGGAGAGTTCTTTTGCATGTGTATCCTTAAAATGGCTGGTCCAAGAGGCAAGTAATAAGACCCCTTAATTGTTTGTATCTAATCAACAAAGTGGTCCAATAGGAACACAAGAAGGGGGGCGGCCAAAAGGGGTTTGAAATGGGTTTTCCCCCCTTTTATATTTAGACACATTACAATGTTACATGGTCTTATAACTTGGTATCTCTTAGTAAATGTATACAACTAACCAATTAATTGTATAACATATGTAGCCATTTTAATTTGTAATGTCATCTAACTAATACAAATAACATTACAAATAATATAATTGAACAAAATATCCTAATAAATTGTTCCATGTCATATGCAACTTGTTTAGAAAACCCATTTTCTAAATTGGTGTTAATATTTTATTGCATGATCACATCATCAATTAAATATTATTTGGTGTTTGCTAAGCTTGTTATTGGGTATAACCCGACTTGGATCATGACTTACTAACCACATCAATATTCTAAGTGTCTTGGGCACACAGAATCCTACAAGAATATCAATTGAAGTATAAAATATTGGTCTGATGAAATTTTGGCAGAGTAACGGTAGGCTATGCGATATGAGGGCGATTAGGGGGTGTTGAGTCGAATGCGATCGACTGTGCTCTATTTATATTGAATCTGAGTTCAATCGGCAGACTGGACCCATTCGCTCATTTCATTCGGGCGAATGGACCTCAGTTGTGCGATTGGCTCAGTCGGTCACCTTGAGTCGGCCGACTAGGGTTCAGTCAGGCGACTGACTCATTTGCACACTCTCATTCGGTCGAATGGGTCATTCTGATAAGCCATTCTCTTGAATGGTTCATACTCATGTCCATTCGGCTGTTTAGTGGATGAGTATGGTCCATTCGCACGGTTGGTCCATACTCATGGTCCAGTCGTGCGATTGGAACATATTCATGATCTTGACTTTGTGACCATTTTTCACTTACACCCTTTTAAACTGTTGATTTAACATTATGAACCTTTGATCATCTCAGACATGATCATTTTAACTTGAAAAACTTTTGACCACCTAAGACATGATCCTATTAAACAAATTTGTCACCTCAGACGTGACTGATATTACCGTTGAAAAGTACGTGTGGTCACCTCAGACGTGACCCTTTTAGGTGATTAACTCCATTACTGAATTCCATGATGTAGACCGATATTAAACAAACTGAATTGACTAAATTTTAATAAAGAGGAAGACTTAAACTGAAGTACAAAACTAAACTTGTTTTTGACTTTTTGTGTGAGGTGTAAATCCTAAGATAGAAATCTAATGGATTCGGTTCCGGAATAGGCAGCTTCAATTTATTTTGACCATAACTAGAACAATTCAATTTGGAATCATACAGGTAAGTCAAATCATTTGGGACATTTTATCAACACCTTTTGATGCTCAATTCTTGTTTTTCATCTAGAGTCGTTAGCAAGTTCAGGAAATCATACTGGTACTATTAGATCCCCACATTGATTTGGACTTTCAAGAATTGTAGCCACGATGATTGTCAGTATACTGGTCCTCTTAAATTCATACACAGACTTTTGACACAGATTGGTGATAGTTTAAGGTTTAATTATTTCAACCAACATTTGTGGATCCCACGCTTATGTGGTAATCAACATTCCTCAGGAGATTTTTGAGCGGTCTACGGGTATTTTGACAAGAAGAATTCTTAAAGCTTTCAAAGAGAAGCCAAGCCTCAGGTCAGTGCCATCGCACAATAGAGAGGCGGCAAACATGAATTAAATGTTAGAATATCTAGGTTATGCTTATCCTCAGGTCAGTGCCATCGCACAGCAGAGAGGCACACAACCTATCTTCTTATTAGAGCATCTTTATTTTTCTTTTGCACATAACGCACCAACAACATAAGTTATTAGCTTGATAGTGTTTGCTTTTCATTTTTTTTCGTGCTTTGCTCAATTTATGGTCATCCGCTCACATTTGTGGCTTTTATTTGCTCGTCACCCCTTATTGGAATATTATTGATTGTGTTAACCAGTGATAAGATGAGAACCCACAGTCAGTTGAACAACTTAGTTTGATCTTGAGATCACCAAACAGGTCTAATCATCTATTGTGTTGAAGCTACCGACATATCATCTGTGGTCTAGCAACCTTTAGGTCTACTTTCGTTGTGTTACCTTAGTAGTAACCAGTTTTGCTATCATTTTTCCTTTTATATTGCTCAGACTGCACAGACTTATACTTTGAATTTGGCATCTTATCCACTTTAAACTTTTAAAGTCCCAATTGATTTGTTCCTGTGTACTATCATTTTTCAAAGTCATTGAATCGGTATCACAGATATGACCTACTTTCTATCAGCTTGCCTCTCCTTCTTCCTCATTTTTTTAATGTTACTAGCTGACCTATTCTCCCCCTAAAATTCTAAAACCGTAACCGATTTACGTTTTTTAGGATTTTAATAGACAATAAAATAACATGAATTTAATTTAACTACTAAGAATAAAATATATAAATAGATAAAAAGGAACGAAAAAAGAGAAATTTGACTATACACATCGGACTACACATGGTCATCATCGGGAATTACATCACTTTTCTTTTTAACGCCATTGACCTCTAACAAATAAAGAAAACGTGGTTTGTCAAAAGCCTTTGTATAGAGGTTAGCGCGTTGAAAATCCGTATTTATTTTAATCACATTGATTAAGTTCTTTTCAAAACAATCACGTATAAAGTGATATTTTATGCCGATGTGTTTGGTCTTAGGGTGTTGGACTGGATTTTTAGTTACTGCAATTGCAGCAGAGTTATCAACAAAAATAGGAGTAGAAGAGAAATTCAAACCGTATTCCCGCATTTGCTGTTGTATCCATATGATTTGTGAACAGCAACTTGTGGTAGCAACATATTCGGCTTCATAGGTTGACAAAGCATCCGAGGTCTGCTTCTTACACTGCCAGGTCACTAATCTCCTCCAAAAGAATTGACATCCCGCTGATGTAGACTTGTAGTTCATCTTGCAGCCACCGTAATCCGAGTCACTATACGCCGTAAGCTCGAAGTCATCGTCATGAGGATACCACAACCCAAGTGTTGGAGTACCCTTCAGATAACGGAATATCCTTTTGACCCCTATCAGATGGTTAACTTTTGGCTTTGCCTGATATCTTGAACATAGACATGTAGCATACATGATATCAAGTCTTGAGGCAGTGAGGTACATGAGAGATCCAATCATTCCTCGGTACATGGTGGCATCGACCAGATCACCATTCTCGTCGGGTGCTACATCACGGTTTGTAGCAAGTGGAGTCCCAGCTGCAGAAGCATTCTCCATGTCAAACCAACTGAGAATATCTCCTACATACTTGGTCTAATGTAGGAATATTCCCTTTGGTGTCTAATCCACCTGTAACCCGAGAAAGAACTTCATCTCTCCCATGGCACTCATCTCAAACTCAGCCTTCATTACTGCTTCAAACTCTTTACATAATTCTTCGTTCTTTGACCCGAAGATGATGTCATCAACATAGATTTGAACAAGTAGTAAATCACCATCTTTCTCTTTAATAAACAGAGTGCAATCAAGAACAGCTCTGCGAAAGCTGTGTTTCACAAGGTGAGTCGAGAGTTTCTCGTACCAGGCCCTTGGGGCTTGATGAAGCCCGTATAAAGCCTTGTCGAGTTTGTAAATCTGTCCCGATGATATGGATCTTCAAATCCCTCGGGTTGACTGACATACACTGTCTCTCGGATTTCACCATGAAGGAATGCACTCTTCACATCCAATTGATAAAATTTAATCTTCATATACGATGCATAGACAAGGAAGATACGGATGGCTTCCATTCTTGTCATGGGTGCAAACACTTCATTGTAGTCTATTCCCTCGACTTGTCAAAATCCTTGAACAACAAGTCGAGCCTTGTTCCTGATGATGACGCCTTGGTCATCTTTCTTGCATTTCAAGACCCATTTGGTGCCAATGACCTTAGCACCTTTAGGTCTATCCACTAGAGTCCATACACCTAACTTCTTGAACTGAAGAAGTTCTTCTTGCATGGCACTCACCCATGCCTCATCATTCAAGGCTTCACTGACGTATTTCGGCTCAAACTGAGACACAAAACAATGATTAGCACCGTCGTGAAGGTATCCCTTTTCCATTACCGAGGCATAATCAGCTGAATATAGCTGATTTCTTGTCTGCACTCCTGATCTGACATCCCCAATGACATTGTCCAGGGGATGATAGACATTTAAGTGTGATCCTGGAGTGGTGGGAACAACTACCTCAGAGTCAAGATTATGAACGTTTGGTTCTGTATCTGAGGTAGTAGGAGTTTGAGGTTCCGAAGACGCAAAGGCATCACTGTTAGATGCTTGTGGACTTGCAGGAATTGGAACCTATTCCTCCTGATTGTTCTGGTCATTTTCCACAGCTTCATCTTCTGAGGAGGAATCACTTACTTCGAGTGCTCCCCCTGAGTGATGAGACGAGTCACCTTGTGAGCCAGTTGATGTTGAATCTAGTGACGGTGAGTTCAAGACATCATACATCATCTTGGTTGCTAACTCTTCGTTAGAAGTGGAGAGAGGTATGTTGAAGGACTTGAAAAATCCATCATAGTCGAAAAAGAAGGCGGGTCCTTTTCCAGCAGGTGGGGTGGTGTATCTTTGAACGTCCACGTTACACCACACTTCAACTAGACCTGTTGAGTTGTTGTAAACTCTCTGGTTCGGTATGAGGTATCCTAGGAAGATACCTACCTCAGCCTTCTCGCTGAATTTTCCCTCATGAGTCTTCTTCAGTAGGGTGCACGGTGCGCCAAACAATTCGAGATACTCTAGATTAGGTTTACGTCGTTCTAGTAACTCGTAACATGTCTTGCCATGGCGTTTAACTACCAGAACTCGATTTAACGTGTAACACGCATTTTCACTGCCTCATTCCGAAATTGGATAGGTAGTTTCGAGTCTGCTAGCATTGTCCGTGCTGTCTCTATCAAGCTGTGATTTTTTCTCTCAGCAACGCCATTCATCTAAGGCGTGTAGGCAGAAGTGAACTGGTGCACAATTCCCTTTTCCTTGCAGTAAGCCTCCATCTACTGATTCTTGAACTCGGTTCCGTTTTCTGAGCGTACCTATCTGACCTTCAACTTGTAGAGAGACTCCAGTGTAGTTACTAATTCCTTGAAAGACTCAAATGTTTCTGATTTGGATTTCAGAAACATTACCCAAGAAATCTTGAGTAGTCATCAGAAACCACATAGCAGTACAAGTCGCCTGCAATGCTTCTTGTACTGACTGGACCAAACAGATCCATGTGAAGAAGTTCAAGAGGAAGCTTGATGGATGAACTTCCTTTTCCTTATGAGACTTCTTCGTCTGTTTGCCTTTCTTGCATGCCACACGGAAATCCGGAAGTTGGAAGTTTTTGACGTTAACTCCTCTCACTAGATCATTCTGGATCAAGTGGTTCATTTTCCGTGGATTAATGTGTCCCATTCTCCGATGCCAGGAGATGGAGTCCTTCTCAGTAGCCTTTGACAAGAAGCATTGAACTTGATGATCCGTTGTGGAGGCCTTTGAAAGATTCAAGACATAAAAGTCATTATATCTTGAGGCAGACATTAAGACTTGGTCCTCCGGAATCACATAGTCCTTTTTCAGGACATAGCACTTCTTGTTGTCTAATATAACCTTAAAGCCTTTGTTACATATTTGGGATACAGAAAGTAAGTTGTTTTGAAGTTGTTGAACGTAGTTTACTTTATCAAACTTCACTTTCTGATTTCCCACTTGTCCTTGAGCTGTGATATACCTTCCTTTGTTACCAGCAAATGAAACATGACCTCCTTTTATTTGTTTGACGTTTGATAAGAGTTCCCTGTTCCCAGTCATGTGCCTGGATGCTCCGCTATCGACAACCCACATGTTGGTTTCAGCACTATAGCGAACACCTTGCATATTCAATTGAAAACATTAGTTCAGGTTAGGAACCCAAGCCTTTATTGGCTTGGGTTTCCCAAAGGCATCACACATCATAAATTCAACCCATTGACCTTTAGATGGTGAGGGTAGCTCAGGTGTTTTCTTGTCCTCATTATCAGACACTGAGGTCGACTTTTCTTTCCACAAACCAGCTTTGTGTAAGGCCTGTTTGTGATAAACAGACGACTGGTTAATGGGTTGAACTTTAGGTTCACTAGCTCTTCTAGGTGGAGTCAATGAACTCCTCTTAGAAGACCTAGGTTTTGATTCCTGAAGTTCAACTTTCTTCCTTGGTGTCTGATAGTAAGGACACTTAGACGCAATGTGTCCACACTCTCCACAGTTGTAGCATGACCTGCTATCAACTTTATGATTTAACTGTCTTTGTGGAGACGTGTGTGACACTCGAGTGACATTGTTCTGTTTGGGTTTTGACTCTACTTCTTTTGATGTTTTATCTTGTTTAACAAATTTAATTATTTTAACATTTTTAACATCCTTTCCATTTTGTTTATCTGGACTTTGACATGAAACACGTGATTGGTTAACAGTAATAGTCTTTTTAGGTTCAGATTTGACTTTGTTTGACCCAGACTTTATATTAACCTTTTCAAACTCTTTTTCCAGATTAACACAAGGCATTTTACCTTTTTCCTTTGAAGTGGCCTCCTTTTGTTTAGTTCCATATTCATTTGATGTACTTGTGGAATCTGGATCACTTACAAGAAGAGTGGACACCACATGATCCTTGATTGGATTGTTATTGATTAGTTTACTTTTAGTGTTCATCAAGGTCTCAGGTGGTGGTGGAACCACTTTATATCCCAAACCCTCCCCATTATTACGCTCTCTCACTAAATGTTGGACAATATGAGATGAACTTGTCCAACTATGCAGTTTTTGCTTTAATGAATTGACTTCTACTTCTAAAACTGCTTTTTGTTTCTTAGTGTCTTCTAGGGAGTTAAGATAGTACCTAATGTCATTAGCTTGGTTAAAAGCTATGCAGGACCGTTTAAGGGCTTTAACACAATTACAACACAACAACACAATGAGGAGTTTAACTAAACTTTAATCAAACAGTGAACTGGGTAACCAAAGGTGATACAAAGAACACAAGTAAAGCAAGAGACAGAACAAGAGAGTATGGGTTTCAAGGAGGTTGCTTTCTCAAGTTCTTTTACAAGTGTTACAAAGCATAAAGAAAGATACAAGAAATTGGACAATTGACTAAACTTTGAAAGCCAGCTGGATACAATTGACTAGACACTAACAAAATCAATTGTATGATCAAAAGGCATATCTGCCTTTTGACCTTGTGACTATGACATGCCATAGCTCACATCCTTATACATTACAAAAAGGATAAAGTACATGAAGTGGAAAGTTACAGACTCAAGACCTCAATGTACAGTTACCAAAAGCAAGGCCCTTTTCACCAACTCATGTAAGTTGGTGACTTTACAGAGATGCAGCGGAAAAGGTACTTTATGGAACAGTACATCAGATAAAGCATGTGTACTAAAAGTCTTCGGAAGAAATCTGTCTTCATAGGTTGAAGCATCGGAAGACTTTGTCTCTGAAGCTTCAGAAGACTTCATGTTTGGCTTCAGAAGATATTGGTCTTGGCTTCGGAAGATTTTACACTTAGAGTATTTTCTAATGCTTTGTGTAAAACTTCCGAAGCATTCTTCACTTCAGTACTTAGTGCATGTTGCTGAGACACTTAGGCTGTTTTGGGTTGCATCAGACTTCAGGAATCCTTACAAGCTACTACTTCTGTTTCCCTAAGCTGTTTGTTCAATAGGTCTATCTTTTCTTTGTAACTATGCTCATTTTGTTTTAGAACTCTATTAGCTTAAGTGCATAGTTGCAAATCCTTTACTAAGCTATCATTATGATCTAATAACCTAGCAAATTTCAAGGCAATGCTCTCCCTAAATTTATTACAATCAGAACAAGCATGATTATTGAAAAGTTGGTCAGTAGTACTTACCTGAGAAGGTTCTGATGAATCAACCATCAAAGGAGAGTCTGGTGTTTCTGGTTCTGGTGTTTCTGACGTTGTTGTAGTTCTCCATTCTTCAGGCATGTAGCTGACCTCAGTTGCAGTCTTTTCAATGTTTGACATTGCTAGTTCCACTGCAATATCTCCTTCTCTATCTGAATCATCATCTAAGTCCTCAACACTAGCAATGTTTGATTCTCCCAGAGAGACAAACCGAAAGCTCCAGTCCTGTCCCTTGTCATCATGAGCAGTCAAGGCTTTAGGATCATTGCTTGATGAAGTAGGACTGCTAGTTGGCTTATCTTGACGAGTGAAGGACACGAATGGATTTCCGTTTCTAGTTTTCTTGGGCTTCACACACTCTCGTTTGAAGTGCCCCTTTTCTCCATAGTTGAAACAGGTCACCTTGCTCTTTTCAAAACCAAAGGTAGTGTCCTTAGTTGCAACCAAGTTTTGTCTGGTGTTTTTGACAAACTTCTTAGCTCTCCGGACAGCACTTGCTAAGGCCCACATTATATCCATCCTTTCCAGCTCTGTCTCATCTACCTGCTCGTAGTCCTCGTCTGCCAGATGGCAGTTCTCAATTCTCCCAGCAACTAGTCCATCATAGGAGTGGACTACAGCTGCTAAGAGATCCATGTGCTCTCTTGCTACTTCTACTGTCACATTACCAAGATTTTCGGTCTTCAGTCTTGTAGCATTTGCTTCAGATGCAATGTATTGGGTACCAGACGACCCTAACGTTTCTAACCCTGAAGTAGAGGCTTGAGAAGGACCAGCTGAGCTAGACACAAAAGCTGTCTGAAGTGGTGCTCCAGACGTTTTGGCTTGTGGAGTCGCGTTGTACAGTGCTGGATTCTGAGTATAAGAAGACTTTTGAGCTCTGTATTTCATCCTTAATGCTTCCTCTCTCAGCTTCAGAATGAAGTCATTTATATCCAACTTCGCTAGCATACCATTCTGTCTGAGATTGGAGACAAAAGAAGCCCACTTCTCTGGCAACCCATCTGCAAAGTTAGACACCTTGTCCTCCATGGTCGTTGTAACTCCATGAGTGTGCAGCTCACTCATCAAGTGGTAGAACCTATCGATGACGTCATCCAAACTATCATTACCCATCGATGAGAAGTTGTCGAACTCCTTCTTCAAATCTTTAGCCTTTATAGCTTTTAATGACACATTCCCGTCATACCGTTTTTCTAACTCATCCCACAGCTTCTTTGGTTGCTTGTTCTCAGAAAATTGATGGAAGATGTCCTTAGGATTTGACTGAGTAAGCAGTGCATAAACTCTCTTTTTAGCATTGTACTTGATCTTTTGTCCATCAGTCATGCCACCTAGTGTAAGTTTGACTCCATCAGCACCTACTGGCGTACTATACCCCGTATCAATTGCTTCCCACATATTGGGATCTACTCCATTTAAGTAGATCTCGAAACGTTGCTTCCAGTGTGGGAATTCATCTAACGTGATTAGCTTAGGGGGTTTGTTATGAATTCCCTACTTCACTCTCCAGTAGCAGTAGATTCTGAATACGTGAGTCTCTCCCTGCTGTGAATGCTGAGTATTGGTCCTCCATTGCGATTAACTTTAGTCTTTGGAACAAACTGTTTCACTTGTGCGAATGAAGGTGTGCGATTGGGCTATTCGTGCGATTGAACGATGCGAATGGTTCAATCGTGTGGCTGAACTAATGCGGATGGTTCAGTCGGGCGAATGAACTGATGCGGTTGAACAATGCGAATAGACTGCTCAGTCGTACGAATGGAGGTACGAATGAGTCCAATCGTGCGTATGAGAGATGTGAATGTATCCAGTCGTGCGATTGAGTCAATCGTGCGACTGAAGCTGCTGGATATCAAAAATTCATAGGTTTAAGGTGTTATGGCCGTAAAAACACGAATTTCCACTAACCCTAATTGCCGTATGCCAGAAAAAACCAAACTTTATGAGCAGGAGACGTCTAAGACACCGTTTGACACGAAAAGATTGCGTTTTTAGTGAAAAAACACAATTTTTGTATCAAAAACGATTGAATCACACGTAATCAAGAGCCAAAGCTCTGATACCACTTGTTAGGATCGTGTATTGAACAAAATACTAACTGATTAACGTGTATACCAGATCAAATAGTGCGGAATCCTATTTGATTGGCTATCCAATCAGTGAGAACGCACCTAGAATCAATTATGAAATGAATCTAAACGTTAAGAACGATATGGAATCGATCTAGTGCGATCTATGAACTTGCAACAGGTTCTTAGAGGTCTTTGGACGGCTAGGGTACGTCTGTAGTCGAAGGGTTCTCAATTGTTACGTTTTTCCACGAATTAAGTGGTATTTATAGGTTAGGGTTTCTTGTTCGGGCGACTGAACCATTAGTATGATTCAGTCGTGCGATTGAGCCATGCGGTTGATCCATTCCCACGACTGAGTGTTCAGTCGTGCGACTGAGCCAATCTCATCTTACAATCATACGACTGATCCAGTCTCATGTTTCAGTCGTGCGACTGAGTCATTCGCATGAAGTTGTTTATGCGTATGGTCCATTAGCATGGGCCATTCGCATGATAACTTCATAATACTTAGTTTGAATGTATTAATTGTCATTACATTATATATATTTATTCAAACAACCACAAACCTATATAATCAAGTCAATATGCGTTAAACAACTCAATGAAATATTAAACATTATAAACACAACCAAACATTTACATTTCATTAAGTACCCAACTATTACATAAGTGTAGACACTAAGGACATATTACATTCAGTTCAAAAACTAGGGACACATGTACCTACAAAGATCTCCTAGGTGTGGAACTTGTGAAGATGAGCTTTCCCTCATAGATCCTGTGACAAAAGAGGATGAAGAGGAGATGGTGGAGAATGGCTCTGAGAAGAGTGAAGAAGAGTATTCTAAGAAGGGTTACCGTCCCTCTGAGGAGAGCAAAGCTGCTGGGATGACCAAGTAAAGAAGAAAGAACTTGATCAGGAAGGCCAAAAGAAAGTCCAAAAAGGCTCAAGAGATCAAGGCCACCTTCAACTCTGCACAGAAACAAGTCTTCATCTATGCAGGATTTGAAGTGGTAAAGGCTGAAGACACCAACTTGAACTCCATCAACAAGAGTTTTGGTTCATGTCCAAATCATCCCATCATCAAGAAGAAGGCTGATCATTTGCGCATCACTGCTGTACAACCTGAACCATCCAGCTCCAAAGGTAGTTCTATTCCCATAAGAACTGCCACAACATCTGCAAAGATGAATATGGAGAAGGAAAGTGATCAAGTTCAGCCTTGTTTACAAAGGAAAACTCCTAGAAGGAAGAAAATAGACTGTGTTATCTGTGGAAGTACTCCTCATCTTGCTAAATATTGTGTTTACAATCCAAAGAGTACTCTCTACATGACCAAGAAAGAAACTTCTAAGAGCTTGGAGAAGAAGAAGAAAGCTTCGGAAGGAAAATCTTTCTCATACGAAAGCTCCAAAATGAAGAAGAAGACAAGTGGAAACTTGCATTCGGAAGAAAATTTGATCTCGGAAGAAAGGAATACTTTCGAAGCACTAAAGCCTGCTGCAGTGAAAGCAAGATCTTTCGAAGGTCCAGTCATCAAAACTTCCGAAGTCATCAAAACTTTTGAAGTATTGAAGGTCAAGTCTAAGCTTCCAAAGGTGGTGTGGAAGTCAAAGAAAGACCAAGTGGCTGAAAGTTCTTCATCAATATCAGAAAATGATCCTTCTAGCATGACTATAGGATCAATTACTCTTGCATTGTCTTCAACTTCTTTTGATGAGCCCAAGACCAATGAGGCTTGGGTTTCTAAATGTAACTAATAATCTCTTTTGTGCAGGAACAGCTCAAGACAAACAGAAATGTATGGATCATTGATAGTGGTTGTTCCAGGCACATGACAGGCAATAGGTCACTACTCCAAAAGTTTGAAAGAATTGATGGAGGATCAGTTGCTTTTGGAGGAGATGCAGGAGGTTACATTACTGTAAGGGGCAAGGTCCAAATGGTAAGCTCAAAATTGAGAAGGTAAACTTTGTCAAGGAGCTTGGGTACAATATTCTAAGTGTATCCTAATTTTGTGATCAGAGTCATAACATGCTCTTCACTGAGCATGAGTGCATTGTTCTCATGCCCGGGGTGGTCATTCCTCATGAGCACATCTTGCTCGGAGCCCCAGGAAAGGGAACATGTACAAGATGGACTTGCAAGAAACATCTCCCTCAGGGGAAGTTTCATGCTTTCTGTCTAAAGCAAATAATGATGAATCTTTCCTCTGGCATAAAAGAATGTGCCATGTAAGCTTTAAAAACATAAATAAATTAATTAAGAATGATTTGGTAACTGGAATACCAAAGAAAGAGTTTACAAGTGATGACCACTGTGTTGCATGCCTGAAGGGGAAGCAACACAAGGTATTTCACAAGCCAAAGGAAAGAAAATCTATCATTAATCCCCTACACTTATTACATATGCATCTCTTTGGCCCCACCAGTGTAATGAGTCTAGGAAGAACCTCTTATTGTTTGGTGATCACAGATGATTTTACAAGATTCAATTGGGACTCCTAAGATTCTGAATAATTTCATCTTAAAGATTGAGAATCAATGTGATCACAAGGTCAAAACCATAAGATCTGATCAAGGAACTGAATTCAAGAATCAAATCCTTGATACATTTTGTGATGAAATAGGTATTACAAGACAATATAGTGTTCCCAGGACTCCTTAGCAAAATGGTGTTGCTGAGAGGAGAAACAAGACACTAATTGAAGCTGCAAGAACTATGTTGTCTGACTCTAAACTGCCCATCACCTTCTGGGCAGAGGCAGTGAACACTGCTTGCTATGTGCAAAACAGAGTTTTAGTGGTTAAGACACATGCTCCCAGGACTCCTTAGTCATTTGGATGTCCTTGCACCATCTTGAATACCAAAGATCAAATTGCCAAGTTTGCTGAGAAATCAGATGATGGACACTTTTTTGGATACTCTTCTCAAGCTAAAGCTTATAGAGTATACAATCTCAGAGCTAGAGTAGTTGAGGAGTCAGCCAATGTGACTTTCAATGAGCACACTCCCAGTGTGAAAGGTTCTTGTCCGGATTGGCTATTTGATCTTGATTTAGTTACCAACTGTTTTAAAAAATCTTGTGAGAATGTTTCAGGATCTACAGATATATTATCTACAGGTGATCCTGACCCAAGATTTGAGCTCAAAAGACCTTCAAGTTACACATCTTCAGCTCCAGTGGTAACTAATCCGGCAAATTAAGCTTCTACCAGCACATCAATGACAAATCCTGCTAATGCTTCTGGGTTGCCTTCAAATTCTAGCTTAGAGGCACAAAACTCAAAGGAAGGAGTTTCAAATTTTGGAGAAAATGTTGGTGGTGAAAGTGATCAGGAATTTCTTGGTGCTGATAACCACTGCATTGAAGACAACATCAATGATGTCACACACTCATTGGATCAAGTCAATGTTGATAAGTGTGCTGATGTGGAGGGTGAATCTTCTTTGCTAGATCAAAATTTTTTAAATTTAGATCTGTCTAAGGAACTTGCTATGATCCCTCAGCTAAGGATCCACAAGTCTCATCGTACCACAAACATCATTGGAGATGTTGATTCAGGGGTGAGAACAAGAGAACAAACCCATGAAGCAAATGTTTGTCTTCACTCTTGTTTCTTGTCCCAGATAGAGCCAAAGAAAATTGATGAGGCTCTAAAGGATGGAAATTGGGTTGAAGTTATGCAAGAGGAGTTGCTTCAATTCAAAAGGCAAAAGGTTTGAAACCTATGTCCTCTTCCTCAAGGGAAGAATACCATAGGAACCAAATGGGTTTTTAGGAGTAATAATGATGATAGAGGACTTGTCATCAAGAACAAGGCAAGACTAGTTGTTCAATGGTATACTCAAGAAGAAGGAATTGACTACACAGATGTTTTTGCTCATGTAGCAAGACTTGAAGCTGTTAGGATATTTCTAGCTTTTTCTGCATCCAAGAACTTCAAGGTCTACCAACTTGATGTCAAGTGTGCTTTTCTTTATGGGGTGATTGATGAAGAGGTGTATGTCAAACAACCACCTGGGTTTGCAGATCCTGATCATCCTGGTTATGTCTGCAGGCTTGATAAAGCTCTTTATGGGCTGCACCAAGGAAGTGGTATGAGACTCTATCTATTATCTCTGTCAACATGGCTACAAATGGGGTACTATAGATGGAACTCTCTTCATCAAAGGAACAGGAAATGACATAATGCTAGTTCAAGTATATGTACATGACATTATCTTTGGGTCAACTAATCCAAAGCTCTGCAAAGACTTTGGGAAGCTGATGAAGGACAGATTTGAAATGAGTGCCATGGGGGAACTCAATTTCTTTCTAGGAATTCAAGTGAAGCAAGTTGACAATGGCATCTTCATAAGTCAGTCAAAGTATGTACAAGACATACTTAAAAGATTCAACATGACTGATTGTAAAGTTGCTAAGACACCCATAGCCAGAAATCACTCCCTTGGACCTGATCTTGAGGGGGAGTGTGTTGATAAGCATCTTTATAGGGCAATGATTGGGTCTCTTATGTACCTCACAGCTAACAGGCCAGATATCATGTTTGCTACATGCATTTGTGCAAGATATCAAGCCAACTCCAAGATGTCACACCTGGTCACTGTCAAAAGAATTTTAAGATATCTCAAAGGTGCTCCATCACTTGGCCTTTGGTATCCAAAGAATTCTAACTTTAATCTGTATGCTTGCAAAGATAGTGACTATGGTGGTTGCAACATGACTGCAAAGTCTACATCAGGGGATGTCAATTTCTTGGTGGAAGAGTAGTCTCTTGGCAATGTAAGAAACAATTCTGTGTGTCTGCATCAACTGCTGAGGCTGAATAGATTGCTGTTGCAAGCTGCTGTGCTCAAGTGATTTGGATTCAAAATCAGATGCTGGACTATGGATTCAACACTAAAGAGACTCCCATCCACATAGACAACAACAATGCTATCTCAATCACAGAGAATCCTGTGCAGCACTCAAGGACAAAGCATATTAATATCATGTATCATTTGATCAGAGATAACTTTGAAAAGGGATTAATGAAACTAGTCAAAGTTAACACAAATGAACAATATGCTGATCTGTTCACCAAAGCTTTTGATGAGCAGAGATTTAAATATCTTGTATCAACTATTAGGATGATTAACTTTGAATCGCTTTTCTTAAAACTTAATCATATTTATTTCTAAACCTGTGTGTCCTAAGTTGTCTATTTTATCATCTTAATAAGCCCTTGTTTTCTTTGGAAGAAAATCTTTTCAAAAGACTTTTCTTAGATTTTTGAAAATTTTGATCTCCTTTCGGAAGACTTAAAATTTCCTTCGAAAGAAATTTATGTCTTAGTAAACAAATAATTGCTTCAGTAATTTTACCTTCAGAAGAAATTTCTGAAATATCTTCCGAAGCTTAAAATCAACTTAAGTACTCTGTATGTTTTCAAAAAACAAGTTTCTTCTGAAAGCAATTTACCTTCGGAAGTATTTATTCTCCTAAGAATAAAAATCTATGAGTGTAAATTCTCTTCCGAAGCAAAATTCTCAAAAACCTTTGAAATATCTTCCGAAGCCAATTTTCCTTCGGAAGCTTTTTCTTCAGAACTTCCGAAGCAAATAACCTTCGCAAGATTTCTCAACTTCCAAGAAAACTACTTTTTGGGCAAAAGTAAACTACTTTTCAGAGGTGGGACCGACATCCGGATTTCAAAGTTTATCCTCTTTCATTAACTTTGTCTCAAATCATTTTCACATAAATGCCCAACGGTTCCCCCCTCTTTCATTATCTTCCTCAATTACACTATTCCTTAAACCTAAATTCTCTCAAACCGCCTTTGTTCTTCATCTTTCTTCATCCTTAAGCTTCTAAAATGGCCAACCTAAACCGCGGAAACAACCCAGATTTCTCCATGCAACTTCACAGGCAACACCACCAGGTTGCTCTGTTAAGCTCTGAGAAAGATGAAAGTTTCTCAGAGATTTGCCGTTTCTTAGCTCTATCCAACAGCTTCAGCTCCCTAACCATTGATCCTACTCTCTATGAGGATCATCTGCTTGAATTTTGGAAGACCTGCCAAGAGGTCATTATGGATGGGGAGAAGGCACTGTCTGCCACAGTGCAAGGGAGGACAGTCTTTATCACTCTAGCCATCATAAACACTCACTTGCAGCTAGATGATGAAGAAGGTGAGTTGTCCTTCCCCAAGGAAGCTGTCAATCATTCTTTTAAGCAGATGGGCTATGAGGGAGATTTCTCTGTAAAGACCTTCAGGAAAGGGAAGGTCTCATCCTAGTGGAAATACCTGCTTCATGTGGTTATCCACATCTTGTCAAACAAGCATGAATGGTGGGACCATATTCCTAAGGATCTCTCCTTCATAGTACATGGAATGGTTCAAGGGGTCAAGTTCAGGTACTCTCAGTTTGTTTATACAAATTTGCTTGCTATCTTGGACTCCTTAGATTATTATGTG
The DNA here is from genome assembly GCA_025215565.1 of Flaveria ramosissima. Classification (NCBI taxonomy): domain Eukaryota; kingdom Viridiplantae; phylum Streptophyta; class Magnoliopsida; order Asterales; family Asteraceae; genus Flaveria; species Flaveria ramosissima. The sequence goes on along the minus strand of CM046029.1, from coordinate 50,410,324 downwards.
TTTCCCAGATATGTTCAACACATTCTCAATTATGAACTGGGATCACAGTTGAGGGAAACATATAATGTTCTTAAATTGGGACAGATGAAGCCCGACATCTTTAAAATTATGAAGAAGCCAACTGTAGGCTTCTCAAGGGTAGAAACCGCCCTTGTCCCAAAAATGTTAGAGCTCATTGCCCATGGTGACAACCTAGCAACACAAGCTATTGTTGAACCCACACCTTCTACCTCCCAACCACCAAAAAGGCCTCACCTACCAAATAAAATCCAAACGAAACCCTGCTCAAGCTATTGAGTCTGTGCAGGCCCCTATATACTCACCCATACAGGAGGAAGTGGACACTAGAGCTCCCACTTCCCCTGAGGAGCAAACCACTCCCATCTCTTCAACAATCAGGGATGAGGTTCCTCATGCTCACCCTGATGAGCTCATAAGCCAAACTGCCTTAAGCCCTCACTCTGAGTCTCAACACTCAATTGAACAACCTTCAAGGGACAGTTACCATCCCCAGCTTTTAGACTTAAATTAACCCATTCCCAACCTCTCATTCTATACTTATGAAGACTTAGGTTTCGGTGGGTACCATGAGTCTCTCAACTCTTCACCTACTCAAAGAGAGATGAATACTCTTGAGTCTCCTTTGTCTAGCCCACATCAGTCACCTATCACTGAGGTGGATACTTTTGAACCTATACAGGATATCCATGTGGAAGAGGCTCTCACTTCTATAAGTGATTACATCATTAAGACCTCAACCATGGCAACTCAGCCCATTGACACCTCAACTGAGGATGTCAATGTGCAGAGCAAATCCAACAGCCAAGAACTTAAGGCTGGTGGTGAGAGAGAGGACTTTGGTCCAATCATCTCATCCCCCAATGATTATTCTGATGAAGATGAGGGGAATCTGAGACTAAAGGTGCAAAAACTGTCAAAAACATGCTCCTATTTAGTCTCTAAGCTTAGTCACCTTGAATCTCAGGTGACTACCCTGCATAATAGGGTCAATTATCAACAACTTGAGATATCTTATCTCAGGGAAAAACTAGTTGGGAGATCTTTAAGAGGAGCTCAACCAGGAACACAAGAACCTGTGAATGTGATTGACCTAACCTCTAGCTCACCTATGCAAGAGGGTGATGCTACCAAAAAGGGGGAGAAAGTCATTACAGTCATAGAACCTGGGAGTTCTTCAGGGAGTATGGACATTAAGGATTCACCATCCTCACTTGCAACTGTGCATACTCAGCAACTTCCTCAAGTTCACATTAATGTGGACATTATAGACTCTGTCATTAGGAGTCTCTTTGAGGAAGGCATTCCAAGGGTTGTGTCATCTCCACCTCAAGGAACTTGAAACTACATTATTGGGTGGAGGTATGATGCTGATAGAAGAGCCCTCATTCTTCATAGAGTTCAAGGGCAACACGAAGTATTCAATTTTCAGACCTTGAACTACTATGAAGGTCTTGACCTGATCAACATGCCACTTGTCAACCCAAGTCAACCAAGACAAGCTGACAGGTTAGCACTCAGGATTCAAGACAGAATTACTAAAGAGTTCAGCCTTAGAAGGAGACAAAGGCAATCAGGTAATGTCATTTGTCAACTGGATGTTGAGGTAGACCCTGACATTAGCTTCAAAGGGAAAACCTTGGCTGAAGGCCCAGTGATACAGCCTGAGAGCCCCGTCACACCAACAACTGCTTCGGAAATTCATTCCCTCAGTGAAACACCTACTGGTGAAGGTGTCTCACAACCTCTCTCTGGCCAGAGCTTGGATGCTACACCAAGCAATGAAGGCCAAAGCTCTCTCCCCCCTGTGTCACAAAGGTCTGTGGGTGATAAAGGGAGAAGGATTCTAACTCCTGAGGAGATTGAGGAGGAGGAGAGAGAGAGGAAGAGGAAGCTAAGGGGAGAAAATTCCTTTGGGTCTTCTGGCTTTATGCAAGCTGCAATCAGGGCTGTCCCCAGACCAAACACTCAAGAAGATGAGTTGAGGACAGTCAGGATTACTTACCTGCAGACCAGGAACTATGACATAGATGAGATTATATCTCTCCCCTTAGAGTAATAAAATGAACTGGCTGACATGGAAGTGTCAAGAGAGATGAAGGAAGCAGAGGATGCAAGGTTACTTCTCCAATTCAAAGAGGAGAAGAGACAGAAAAGGTTATACAAGCATGCTCCAACTCTCTCCCCAGTTCAAGAAAGCCCTGTGTAAGAGGATGTGGCTGCTACACAAGAACCTCAGGTAGACAAGGAAACAAATAGGCAACACATGAGTACATTGAGTTTGAGTATCTCAAACAGGTCGAACTTCAAGTGCTCAAAGAACAAAAGGCAACAAAGAAAAAGATGAGGGAAGATGCTGCAAAATCAAGAGCCATTATCCAAAAGAGTATGAAGAAGTCTGCTGACAGACAAAGGATGTTGGTCCATTTGATCGTATTACAGTGCAAATGATATGAAGAATCGTTCAATATCCAACAAACACAATAAACAACATGACCAAAGAAGATTGGTCACAATAAGAACTCATTCAATATAAGACAATGAACATCATAACAATCAATAACTTCAAGCATAATGATATTTATGTATAATAACTGCTTTGAAAAGGTAACTTGCAACAATAATTCACGATTAGGGTTTTACAAGCTTACCCAACAATGAAAATGAACATAAGTATATATAGCAGTCTTAGTTTCGCAGACAGTTTCGCTGTCAGCGAAACTATTCTGCCGAAACTGTAGTTTCGCCCGACAGAAACAACAGTTTCGCCCAACGAACTAAACAACTAACTGTGAGCGAACTATAGTTTCGCTCACAGTTTCGCTGGACTGCAAAACTATATAAAGCTAATAACATACAAAAGGAAACTAACATAAGACCTATTACAAGCAAAAATAAACATTCTAATCTAAGGTGAGTCCAACCTATGCATGATCTTCAATACTCTCCCTAGGTTGGACCTCACCGCCTTCACTCATCTTGATTTATCTTGTCAGCTCCAGTTTTCTCTGCTGCATTTGATTTGTCTTCCGCACCTCCTTCCACGACTTCCTCAGAGGCTTCAGCACATGATTCTCCATGGTCTCCTCCTGCTTCACGAGTCCCTTCAGGATGAGCATTGGGTTGACCAAACTGTCTGCCCAGATCCTGTATGTCCATGTTTAAATCATCTTGGGCCCTCACTTTCTTTGCCAGCCTCTTGACTTCTGCTTTAACACGTCTAATCTTATTTGCCACAGTAATAAACAGACTGGCTTCTTTCCTCGTTTCCTCACCTGCACCTGCTTTGATATGATTCGCGCAAAGAACCAACATGTCTTCATCACAAAAGCTGAAGAGTTCCATTGGATCAAAAACTTTGATTTCAGCACCCTTCTTCACTCTGATGACAACCTCTCCTGTGTTATTGTCATAAAACCACTTTTCAAAGCTTAGTAATCGTTGGGGAAGGGGATCTGCTAATCTGACCCTATTCACGGTCCTTGGGGGTTTCACCCTTAGTACAATTCTTCCCTTCCCGGTCTCCCAATCCTTGTCTTTTTTTGAACGTTTCCTCTCAGCCTTCATGTAACCAAAAGACTCAAAATTGTCATTAAGCCCATTTTGAATTTCCTTTTCTAACAGAGAGGCTCGTTCACTCAGATTTGCCTTCAGTAATGGTAGTGTTGCCAGGCGCCTTAGATCCCATTTAGGTAAGGTCCTGAAAGCCTTCCTTTTTTGCAAGTAGCTAATTCCACCCCCTCTCCTCTTTATCATGAACAATTTGAGGTTGGGGTTATAGCACCAATTTATAATCCGCTTGTCAGCCTCTTTCCTACTCAACCCTTCCATGTATTGGAATAGGGGAGTCAGTTCTTCTACCTCTTTCTCCTTAACAAACCACATCAAATACATCGTCATCAAGCTCTCCTTTCTTGGCTACATAAGTCAACGACCTCTCATCAAATTCATAGAACTCAGGTTCAGAATCATAGTCTACCAGTTGTTCATCATCCTCTTCTTCATCAACTAGTCCCTTTCCTTTCTCAGCAACTTCTTCAGCAGTTTTCTCTACTATCACCTCTTCACCCACCAAATCATTTTCAAAATCAAATTGCATACTGACAAACCCAGCTTCAATAATCTCCTCCTCATTTTCCCTACCTTCATCTTCATGTTTTATTTCAGGATCTTCAACACCAGCAAATGCTGCACCAGATGTGCCCTCTCTTGCCCTGGATCTTCAGATTGAGTTAGTTGATTGGGCAGCCTGGCAACAGCTTTCAATTGATTAACCTCTTCAAACAACTTCTTCAGCAGTAAGTTTTGATCTACCAAAAAGTTCTTCATTCCCTCCATCACCTTATCTTTTTGCTTCTCTCGTATTTCTTGGTTGGTGAGTTTAGTCTTTATCATTCTTAGTTTATTTGCCAGAGAACTGTTAAGGTTAGGAATCATATCCTCATCTAAGCTTTCTCTATCATCCCTCCTTGGTGTTTCAGTGAATGCTTGATGTCTATGTTTAGTTCTCCCCTCTGATTCTGCTACATCAGCTTTCTTCTTCGATCTCTTCTCCTTTTCAACCCTTATTTCATCAGCCCTTTCATTTACTTCTTCTTCAAAATCATAATCCTTCTCTTTAGCATATCTTTTTCTTTTCTTGGTTGCATCAGCTTGCTATGCCCTGGTTTCTTCAGTTCTTTTATTCTCAGATTCATCCACCCGTCTAATGTAGTTCCATCTCTCCGGTGGGTACATGTTTTCCCAGAGATGGGTTATCTTTCAACTAAAATCATGGCGAATAGCACAACAATCAGCAAAGATACGAGGATTCATTTGTACCAGCCTTTTCACCTCCCCGTGTTTTGGCACAACAATCAGCAAAGCATATCTACATGTACCGGAGATTTGGCTGTGTTTTTAAACTTACCTAATGATTTCATAGCAATACGTTCACTAGATCTATGTGTACAACATAACAATATTTGTTTTTAACAAGTTTAGAAAATAAAGCAAACCATTACAGTCATTCAATATGTTTCCAGTTTTGAAAAGATCCTTCTTTTCCACTTTTTCTTTGCAACAACTTGTATTTTTATTTCCTTTCTATTATTTTACTTCAACAATTAAGCAAAACCATTACAATCATTCAATATGTTATTCAGTTTTTCATCAAACTTAAATCATAATGAAGTTACACTATTATAATTGTTGGTCCATTTGATCTATTTACAGTACAATTGATATGTTGAATCGTTCAATATTAGAAACAATAGAGAAACAACAAAGATGAAGAAGACTAAGAACAACCACAATGAATTCAAATATGAACAATAAGGATCAATACAATCAAAGTAAACAAAGCTCAAATATATTTCAGTGATTTGACAGCTTACAATAGACTTTTGCAACAATAATATTCGATTAGGGTTTTGCAAGGATGCCCAACAATGAGCAAGATCAAAACTATATATAGCAGGCATAGTTTCGTAGACAGTTTTGCTGTTAGCGAAACTATGCTACCGAAACAACAGTTTCGCCGGGTGAACTAAACAGCTGACTATGAGCGAAACTGCAGTTTCGCTCATAGTTTCGCTTGGCAGCAAAACTAAACAAAATAAACAACATTCAAAAGTTAACTAAGATTAAACCTATTACAAAGGAATATAAACATAATCTAATCTAAGGTGAGTCCAACCTATACATGATCTTCAATACTCCCCCTAAGTTGGATCTCACCGTCTTCATCAGTCTTGATTTGTTTGATTGGCGCCAGTCTCTACCGCTGCCTCTAATGATTCCTTTTCAGTTCCTGCAGCATCTTCCTCGGGGGCTTCAGTTAAGATTCTCCTTGGTTAGCTTCAGTCTCCCCCGCTGCCTCTGATATATCTTCATCAGCTCCTATAGCAATCTCCTTGGGAGCTTCAGCCACTAATTCACTTTGGTCACCACCTGCTTCATTAGCTCCTTCGGGACAAGCACTATCTTGCTCAAGTTGTTTCGTTAAGTCCCGCACATCCACATCCAGATCATCTTGTGCTCTCACCTTCTCAGCTAACTCTTTCACCTATGTTCTCACGCCTCTCACCGTATTAGCCACAGTCATAAACAGACTGGCTTCTTTTCTTGTCTCCTCCCCTGCCCCTGCTTTAATGTGATTCTCACAAAGTACTAGCAGGTCTTCATCACAGAAGCCAAACACTTCCATCGGATCAAACAACCTATGCTCAACCCCGTTCTTCACCCTGATCACAGCCTCCCCCATGTTGTTATCAAGAACCACTTCCCAAAGTTTTGTAATTGCTGGGGGACGGGATCTGACAGTCTAACCCTGTTCATCGTCTTTGGGGGTTTCACCCTCAACACTATCTTTCCTTTACCCGTCTCCCAGTCTTTATCCTTTTTAGATCTTCTCCGTTCAGCCTTCATGAATCCGAACGACTCAAAATTATCATTCACTCCATTCTTGACCTCCTTCTCAGCAACATAGCTCTCTCACTAAGATGAGCATCAAGTAATGGCAGCACTGCCAACCTTCTCAAGTCCCATTTTGGCAAGGTCTTGAATGCCTTCCTCTTATGCAAGTAGGTAATTCCTCCCCCTCTCGTCTTTATCATAAACATCTTGAGGCCGGGGTTATACTTCCAACTAATGATTCTCTTATCAGTCTCATTCTTACTCAACCCTTCCATGTTTTGGAATAGGGGAGTTAACTCCTCAGTCTCTTTCTCTCTCACGAACCATTCTTCTTTAGCCATCTCAAAAACGTCTCTATCATCGTCACCTTTCTTTGCAACATATGTCAAAGGTCTCTCGTCGACTTCATAATATTCGGGTTCATAATCATAGTCTACCAACTGCTCATCATCTTCCTCTTCATCCACCAATCCCTTTTCAACAGTCTTCTCAACACTTTCAATTGGATTCTCTCTCACCACCTCCTCTCCCACCAAATCCTTCTCAATTTCGAATCCCATGTTCACAAAACCAGCTTTAAACACCTCTTCAACATTCTCCACATTCTCATTCTCCTGTCTTACACCAGAGCCTCCTGCCTCCTCAGTCGCTGTACTAGATGTGCCCTCTCCTGCCCGAGAAGATGTACCCATATTTTAAAATGGGTATTTGGAAGTGTCAGTCAAATCATCTATCTCAGGTTGAGTTAGCTGATTGGGCACGCCGGCTGCAGCCTTCAGATCATTTACCTCTTCAAGCAATCTCTTAGTCAATCTTTAGTGATCCACCATCATCCTGGTCATCCCTTCTATCACCTCATCCTTTTGTTTTTCCCTAAATTATTGATTGGTAAGTTTGGTCTTGATCATGCTCAACTCAATAGCCAGAGATGAGTTGAGGTTTCTTATCATGTCCTCATCCAAACCAGCTCTCTCCTCCCTTCTCGAGGGCTAAGTAAAAGATTGATGTCTTTGTTTGGTCCTTCTCTCAGCTTCTCCCTCATCAGCTTTCTTTTTAGAACTCTTCTCTTTCTCAACCCTAGCATCCTGAGCCATCTCATGAATTTCCTCCTAAAAATCATAATCTTTCTCTTTCGCGTATCTTTTCCTTTTCTTAACAACATCAGTCTGTTTAACCCTCGTCTCTTCTGCTCTTTTCTCCTCCGATTCATTTACCCTCCTAATATAATTCCATCGCTTCGGATGGTACATGTTTTCCAAAAGATGAGTAATCTTCCCACAGAAGTCATGTCTAATAGCATAGCATTCAGCAAAAATACGGGTGTTCATATGGACTAATCTCTTGATCTCTCCATGTCTGGGAATGTTGGGAATGAGATCATCTATAATCATCTGAAGGAATCGAGGGTACAACAGCCACTTGTCCTTCTTCGGTGCCATTACATTCTTTCCCATACAATCAAAGATCAATCGTGCAATGTTGACCTTCCGTCCTCTCCAACAAATCACCACGGCTTTAGCCCAGTCTAGATTCAGCCCGTTTGATCCACCTTTTCGGTGATCTAAGCATATAATAAACACATGGGGTATATATCTCCACTCCTTGGAGAGAAATGACTTTTTGATTTCCTTTCTCATACCAAACAGAGGTCCTTCATATCCTATAGACCTAAACATCAAACACCACCTGATCAGATAGTGTAACCTCCTCTCCAGTATCCTCATCGAGTCTCAACACCCTCGATATAACCTCTGTAGTAATAATCAGCTCATTCTCCATCACTCTAGCCATAATCCTCTGAGGATTGGCTCTCGTGTCATACTCTATCGTCCGCCATAAATCTCTAATGTGTAAATCATATACTGTAGTAAAGTGTGAGATCGCATAGGCGATTGGAGATCTCTGTAGCCAACGGATGCAGTCTCTAAATCCTGCTGCCTTGGGATGAGTGTCGTCTACCAGAGCGGTAATATTGTTCCTCTCGACAAACCTTTGATTAGCCATTTAATCTGAAAAGCAGATGAAACACATTAGGACGGTATATTAAAAATTAATATTAAAGAAAAATAAATAAAAGAATAAAAATAAACAAAAAAACAATTTAATTTTGCTAGCCGAAATAATAGTTTCGCTGGTTGAAGTATTAGTTTCGGCAAGCGAAAAAGTAATTTCGGCAGCTATTATTAAATAGATTTGGCAAGACAGTGGAGTAAATTCGACAGGCCGAAACTATAGTTTCGGCGCAGCGAAACTGAAATTTGATCTGCGAAACTGTTAAGTTCGCTCGGACAGCATGACTACACAGTTTCGCTGAAAAACCTTGAACTTTCGTTCAGTTTCGCTGGACTATCGATACTTTCGTAGTAAGAACTGCGAAGGTACCGAAGAGTCTCAATCGAATAAACACACAATGAAGCGATTAAACCTATATTAGACTATGGTTCTGAGTTCAAAACTCACTTGTGAAGATAAAACAACTGTCAATCGAGAAACATAAGCATAAACACTCAGAATCGCATGAAATCCATGCGGTTAAACCCTAAAACGTCTAAAACCCCGATTTGTGCGAAAATGAGAAGACAATTTCACAAATTGAGTTATATAGCATTTAGTTTCGCAGGCAGCGAAACTATAGTTTCGCCCGAATAAACTCTGGTCGAAACTGACCTTGCAACGTGCGAAAGAGCCAGCGAAGCTATAAATTCACCCTGCGAAACTACCAACGAAAGTATAATTTCGCTGGAGACTTAAAAAATTAAAAATTTTCTTTTCTTTTTAAAATAAAATAAAGAAAAAATATTTAGAAAATAATTAAAACAAAGCAAACAAAATAAAAGAATTTGCCCCAACAAGACCTCACCACACTTCACGTATTTTTTTAAACAAAATCAAACAGTAGAAAATGATATGAACAAAAAGCTGAAAAGATCTTCTGGAGAGTCAAAGTTTGGCGGGATTGCTGATATACTTGTCCTTTTAAGTCCATGCCTTCTTCGTTTCAACAAGTGTGCCGCATCTACAGTTATCATGTTTTGGTTCGTTAAAGAAGACATTGAATGACCCAGTCCTTACAGACATTTCACAAAGAAACTTATCCTGTCCTCATGATATATTGAACAAATGACACGCTCTGCTTGACTCTTCCTCTCAGAAGCAACATAGGTCTTATTTCAAAAGAAGCAATGCCCTTATAGACATCAAATGATGAGAGCTCCAGGTCTATACTTACGTATAACAAAGGAGTTGATCAATTGAGTCTTACAGATGAGAGCTTCAGGTCTATACTTACGTATAACAGAGAGAATCATTATATTGTGCCAATGAGAGCTCCAGGTCAATACTATCGTACAGCAGAGGAGATCATCGCTCCAGGTCAATGTTCACACAAAGTTAAGGAGATAAGCACCATATAGAATACAACAAGGAGCTTCTTAGATACACAGACGAGTAAGCATATAACTTTTGAGATATGGTGGAAGATTTAGACACAAAGATACTTTAGATAAGAATAACTCAAAACGAAGATATCACATTCTCAACCCTATTTGAACAAGGACTTGAAACATTGTGACGGCCAAAAATGTCAAGGGGATTATCCGAGTCATCAAGTTTCTTGTTCTATTAATTAAGCTACAAGATTATTGTTTACTTAGCTTTCTGGCTGAACCTATCAAGCATATCCCACACAATACTGTTAACCTCCTTTACATCGTCCAGGCTTCTCATTTTATTCTACAAAAGAAAACAAAACGAAGATTTAATATATATTCTCCCCTGAAATTTCTACGAATAAGCAAGAAGTAGAAATTTCTTATTTGACTATATATCACCATCATTCATTTTTTTTAAATTATATATTTTTTATATACGAAAAATGATGAAGGACAATGGAGCGGGCAAAACGAAAAGAAAAGAAAGAAAATAAAGAAAGAAGTATAAACAATATGTACATTAAATAGTTTGAAGAAAAATGGGTTTTAAAATGATATTAATCCTAACATAGAGATCAATTCATAGAAACGAGGTTTATCAAATGTTTTAGTGAAAAGATCTGCTTTTTAATTTTTGGTGCAATGGGAATAATATCAATAAAACCCTTCTCCTGAGCATCACGAATTGCATGAATCCATGTCTCGATGTGCTTGGTTTGGGAATGATAAATAGTATTCTTTGCAATGCCAATAGCCGCTTCGTTGTCACAGAACAGTGGTGTATGGAGAAAGTTGATCCCATAGTCAATCATTTGGTGCTGTATCCAGAGCACTTGTGAACAACAGCTGGAGGCAGTAATGTATTTTGCTTCTCCTGTAGAGAGAGAAACAATGGTCTGTTTCTTGCTCTGCCATGATACCAGACAATTTCCTAAGTACTGACAGCCTCCAGTAACCGACTTTCTATTTAACCTATAGCCATTAGAATCACTATCAGAATAAATATGTAAGTCAAAATTCCCACCATAAGGATACCAAAGCCCTAAACGAGAAGAGCCTTTAAGATAACGAAAGATTCGTTTCACAGCCTTTTCATAAGACTCTTTCGGGGCAGATTGGTATCGAGCATAATATCCTACAACAAAGGTGATGTCGGGACGACTTGCTGTAAGATACATAAGGGAACCGATCATGGATCTGTAGAGATGAGGATCAACAGGTTTCCTATTCTCGTCAGGGGTGAGGCATGTTTGAGAAGTAAATGGAGTCAGTTAAGGAGAAACGTCATCCATCTTGAATTTCTTCAAAATTTCTTTAATATACTTCTCCTGATGAATGAGAATTCCCTCTGGCTTTTGTTCAACCCGCAACCCAAGGAAAAAGCACATCTCCCCCATCATGCTCATTTCAAAAAGAATACGCATGACTTCCTCGAACTCCCGACATAACTTCGGATTGGTGGAGCCAAAAATAATATCATCGACATAAACTTATACAATCAGCATCTCACCATCCACTTCCTTCTTGAATAATGTCATATCCATGGTGCCACGAGAAAAACCATTGCTTAAGAGATACTGTCTTAAAGTCTCGTACCAGATCCGAGGTGCCTAATGAAGACCATAAAGGGACTTATCAAGCTTGTAGTCTTTGTAAGGAAAGTCAGGATCCTCAAAACCTGGTGCTTGACACACGTATATCTCCTCGTCAATGTCTACATAAAGAAATGCACATTTGACATCCATCTGATAGACTTTAAACTGCTTGTGGGTGGCATGAGCCGGAATGATTCTAAGGGCTTCAAGTGTAAGGCCCCGTACCCGGGAAACCTCACAGTTGGTTAATCATAGCATAAAATCATTTTAATAACAAAACATTGTAGCGGAATTAAATAGACATTCATTTAAAACTTGGAAACCATATTGTACTCATACATTTGTCCTTTAATTGTAAATAAAACATAGTACTTCTTTTCCTTTAAATTACAATAAAAGATTTCATAAACAGGAATGCCATCCATTGCCATCCAAGTAGCCTCCAACCAGTTCCATCCTCAGCATCAGCATTTACCTGCCAACTATTATGCATAAAAGTTAGTTTCCCTGAGCGAGTCCTAGTTTTAAATAATATAAGAAAATATAAACTTAATCCTTCATATAATGACCACGCATACATCATAATACATAACATTTCTTGCATCATAATTAGCATGTTCGTTATCTTTCATTATTTCATTATTTCATTATCTTTCATTTTCATCATAAATGAGTTTGCACAAAGCAAGAGCTCCATGTTGATCGACAACGAATGTCGATCCCTGTCGGTACACATCCTCATGTTAGCTAACCACCGACAGTTGATCCACACTGCAAGGCACATAGCCCGCTCATGAATACAGATCAATCATCATACATCAGACTCACGTAAGTGAAGTCGATCATAGTGCTTGCATGACTTTTCATCATCAAATGGGCCCGGGGGTAACATTCATTAAGTTTCACTTTTCATTAATATAATCTTCCAATTTAATATATAATACTTAACTTAATAAGTACACAACATACCAAGTACTAGTCGTCATAACACATAACCGAACCTCCGTGGGACAGCAGAGGTTTGGGGGCGGCAGCCCCTGACAGCGGGGTCCTAGGGGCAGCAGCCCCTAGTGGGGTCCAAGGGGCAACGCCCCTGGCTGGGGCCGGGCTCCCTGTTCAGCGTGAAAATTTTTTATTTTTAAATATTTAAATAACACATTTCCTTATAGAAAAATTGATCTTCCTGTTAAAACCTCTTAAAATCTTGGTCATTTAAAGCGTCTATTTAGTATGCATAATAACCCCAAAAATGGAAAAACTTATAAATAAGGGGATTTAGAACTCACCTGGATACTGTGAGTAATCTTCTAGAGTAAACTTTCTAGGCTAGGATCACACTACACAGTCTGCAGATAAGTTAACACTTAGAGGGGTTAATTTCTGCCTAAATTCGCTGCTAATTTCGCTGCCAGAAGTTTCGCTGACAGTTTTGCTGCCAGTTTCGCTGACAGTTTCGCTGCCAGTTTCGCTGACAATTTCACTGCCAGTTTCGCATGGCAGTTTCGCCCAACTTTCGTTGAAATTTCCATGGCTGCGAAATTACCTGCAAAACTATAGTTTCGCAGAAAACCCACAGTTTCACAGCTTGAATATGCAATTTCGCTGGATGCATATACAGTTTCGCAGATCGAGATGAAATGACGAACCAACCCATTCTTAACCCAAAATCGGAACTTTTTACATCCAAACCCTTTGTTTATCATCAATGAGGATAAATCTAAGCTTTATACATGTTTTCATACGTAAAAATGTGACCTTTATGCGATTCTTTGCAACTTTTCAAAACCCAAAACCCTAGAATCCAGGTTTGATCTACAGAAGGGTTAGAGGCCGATTCTTACCTAGATTTGTTGCTCCTTAATGATGGTTTGATGCTCCAACACCTAGATCTTCAATCCCTTAACCTTTGAAGCTCCAAATCTTGAGTTTTCTTCACTTTCTCTCTACTTTCTCTCTCTACGAATTTGGGAGGCTATGGTTCAAGTGAGGGAGATGGTGGCTGGTTTAATGTGTTAAAGGGCTGATTATGGGCCCTTAATCACTTAGGCTCTTGCCCATAAGCCTAATTTAGCCCATAACCCATTTCCTTCCTTTATTAAATACACACTAATTAAGCCCATTATTCTAGATGACTCGTTTTGACTTCTCGGGGTGTTACAAGTCTCCCCCACTTATTTAGGTTTCGTCCTCGAAACCTGTCAGTCATCAAACAATTGAGGATAAAATTTCCTCATCTCCTCCTCGGTCTCCCACGTAGATTCTGATCCTTTTCTGTGTCTCCACTGTACTCTTACTAGCGGAACCACTTTATTACGTAAGTGCTTCTCTTTCCAATCAAGGATGGCCACCGGCTGCTCTACATAGTTTAGCCGTTCATCGATTTTGATGTCTTCTAATGGTACAACTGCATCATTGTCTGCCAGACATTTCCTAAGATGAGATACATGGAACGTAGGGTGAATTCCACTCAACTCATCCGGTAGTTTTAATCTGTAGGCCACTTCCCCTACCCTCGCGACAATACGAAATGGCCCTATGAATCTTGGGCTTAACTTTCCCTGTTTTCGAGACCTGATGATCCCTTTCCAGGGAGATACCTTGAGCATAACCTTGTCACCAACCTCAAACTCTATTGGTATGCGCCTCTTATCAGCATAAGACTTCTGGCGATCCTTTGGGGCTTTCATGAATACTTTAATCTAATCTAACTTCTCGGTTATGACCTCAATCACTTCAAGACTTCCCAATTCCTTTAGCCCGATGTCACCCCAACACATGGGCATTCTGCACTTCCTACCGTACATCATCTCATAAGGTGGCATACCAATACTGGCATGGTAACTATTATTATATGAGAATTCCGCCAACGATAAGTGCTCATCCCAACTTCATCCAAAGTCGATTACACATGCTCATAGCATGTCTTCTACCTCTGAATTGTTCTTTCCGACTGACCATCCGTCTAGGGGGTGGTAAGTCGTACTAATATACAGTCTAGTCCGCAATGAGTCGTGAAACCTCTTCCAGAACTTGGACGTAAACCATGTGTCCCTATCCAAAAGATCTGGCTGTTTCTACATAGAAAGGCTCATCTAACTTTCTACTCTTATCATGCAACAAACGACAAAAGGCAGCAGACACAAAACTCCTACTAGCACCAGAATCAAAGAGCATAGAAGCATATTCATGGTCTACCAGAAACATACCTGAAACTACTTCTGGATCTGCCCTAGCCTCCTCACGAGTTATGTTGAATGCCCTTGCCTTCGCCTTCGAACCGTCACCCTTTCCCTTCTCTCCAGCTTTAACCGTTTCTGATCCTCCTGATTTTCCTTTCTTGCAGTCCCTCCCCACATGTCCCATCTCGCCACACTGGTAACACTTCACTGCCTTGCAATCCCTAGCATAGTGGCCCTCACTCCCACATTTAAAACATTTTCCAGTCCCAACTCTACACTCCCCTGAATGACCCCTTCCACATTTTCTACAAGCACCTCCTTCACCTGAATTTCCTCTCCTCCCTGATTGATCCTCAACTCTCATCCTCTTCTCCCCAATCTTGAAGTTGTCACCTCCGAACCTCTTCCCATTTCCATTATTATTCCAACTCCATCTCTCCACCTTCTTTGTACAGGCATTGGATCTCTCTCGTCGTACAACCTCCCAGCTAAATCCACCATAGACCTAAAGGTGCCTGGTCTAGCCGCAATCATATGCCTCCTAATATCCACAGGCAAACCCTGCATGTATCTCTTTATTTTCTTGGATGCAGGTGTCACCATGTCTGGTACAAGTCTTGCAAGTTCATTGAACTTGGAGGTATACTCTTGATGAGTCATGTTCGCAGCCTCCAAATACAAGAATTCCTTCTCAATCTTGTCTAATTCTCGATGGGGACAATGCTCCTCCAGCACCAACTCCTTAAACTCACACCACTTCATTTTGGCTATCGATCGCTTTCCTTCAGCCTGGACAATATTGTCCCACCAGCACAACGTTGAGTCAACGAAAGAATGAGTGGCGAACTTAACTTTCTGATCTTCACGACACTCACTGATTTCCAGTACCGCTTCCATCTCTCTGACACAACGGTGAGCGGTAGTAGCATTGTCGTTACCATCAAAGGTCGGGGGCTTGCACCTTTGAAATGCCTCATAGTTGCACCCTTTAGTAGTCTCTTTTTCAGACTCCTCACCACTGTCATCATCATGAACTATCACCTTAGGGTTTGATCGCTCCTCTTCTGATTCCTCTATCCTCCCAGTGGACTTTCCTGAATTCTTCTCACTTCCCTTCCTCTTCTTCTCAGCTTTCTCTCCATCCTTGACTGCTTTAATCACCTCAGTCACCACTGAGGGTAACACATTCTGCATAACATTGTAGACCACATCAGCGATAGCCTCTTTCATAGTAGATTTGAGGGTGGCTGATCCCTCCCCCTTCGGGTGACTATGGAGGTCCGACTCCTCGTGAACAGTCTCGGGAGCATTAGCTTTGCTCTGGGTGACACGTGGCTCAGTAGTACGTCCGCCACGAGCACCTTTTCGGGTCGCCTTCCCTAATTTTCTACTAGTCATAACAAATTCCTATAAGATTCAAACACCAAAATGGTCATTCAAGATAATTGCTCAGATCATTATAAGTACTGTAAGTCCTTAATTACAGTGGCCAAGTGTGATTAACCACTTACCTTACCCTCCTGTCCCAAGCAATCACTATCCTAACACATATCAGTATTCAAATCTACAAGCACATAAAACAAATAGCACACACACATAATTCCGGTTTTACTTGAAACTTTTAACTGATGGCACGTAGCTACTTTGATTGGCATCCTTCATTCGGTCCCATTTTCAGTTTAAGTTTAAGTTTTGAAAACAGTTTACCCAATTCTCTTAAACTTTGGCTCTGATAACAACTTGTAAGGCCCCGTACCCGGGAAACCTCACAGTTGGTTAATCATAGCATAAAATCATTTTAATAACAAAACATTGTAGCAAAATTAAATAGACATTCATTTAAAACTTGGAAACCATGTTGTACTCATACATTTGTCCTTTAATTGTAAATAAAACATAGTACCTTTTTTTCCTTTAATACACAATAAAAGATTTCATAAACAAGAATGCAATCCATTGCCATCCAAGTAGCCTCCAACCGGTGCCATCCTCAGCATCAGCATTTACCTGCCAACTATTATGCATAAAAGTCAGCTTCGCTGAGCAAGTCCTAGTTTTAAATAATATAAGAAAATATAAACTTTATCCTTCATATAATGACCACGCATACATCGTAATACATAACATTTATTGCATCATAATAAGCATATTCATTATCTTTCATTCTTTCATTATCTTTCATTTTCATCATAAATGAGATTACACAAAGCAAGAGCTCCATGTTGATCGACAGCGAATGTCGATCCCTGTCGGTACACATCATCATGGTAGCTAACCCCCGAAAGTTGATCCACACTGCAAGGCACATAGCCCGCTCATGAATATAGATAAATCATCATACATCTGACTCACGTAAGTGAAGTCGATCATAGTGCTTGCAAGACTTTTCATCATCAAAAGGGCCCGGGGGTAACATTCATTAAGTTTCACTTTTCATTAATATAATCTTCCACTTTAATATATAATACTTAACTTAATAAGTACACAACATACCAAGTACTAGTAGTCATAACACATAACCGAACCTCCGCAGGACATCGGGGGTTTGGTGGCGGTAGCCCCTGAAAGCGGGGTCCTAGGGGCAGCAGCCCCTAGTGGGGTCCAAGGGGCAACGCCATATAACACATTTCCTTATAGAAAAATCGATCTTCCTGTTAAAACATCTATTTAGTATGCATAATAACCCCAAAACATGGAAAAACTTATAAATAAGGGGATCTAGAACTCACCTGGATACCGTGAGTAATCTTCTAGACTAAACTTTCTATGCTAGAATCACACTACACAGCCTGTAGATAAGTTAAAACTTAGAGGGGTTAATTTCTTCCTAAATTCGCTGCTAATTTCGCTACCAGAAAAGCAATTTCGCTGACAGTTTCGCTGCTAGTTTCGCTGACAGTTTCGCTGACAATTTTGCTGACAGTTTCGCTACCAGTTTCGCTGACAGTTTCACTGCCAGTTTCGCATGGCAGTTTCGCCCAACTTTTGTTGGAATTTCCATGACTGCGAAATTACCTGCGAAACTATAGTTTCGCAGAAAACCCACAATTTCGCAGCTTGAATATGCAATTCCACTGGATGCATATATAGTTTCGCAGATCGAGCTGAAATGAAGAACCAACCCATTTTTAACCCAAAATTGAAACTTTTTACGTCCAAACCCTTAGTTTATTATCCATGAGGCTAAATCTAAGCTTTATACATGTTTTCATACGTAAAAATGTGACCTTTATGCGATTTGTTGGATCTAGAAAGGCTGTTGCAACCAAAAACCAAGTCACTTAGAAGATTTTGATACAACAAACAAAGGACTTCCGAAGCTAAGTATGGAACTTCCAAAGGAAGAAGGAGCTCTTCCGAAGACTAAGTGTAAAACACACTTCCGAAGGAAAACTCCAACTTCCGAAGACAAAGAACCTACTTCCGAAGATCAAGACTTAGAGAGAAAGATCTGAAGTCAACTTCCGAAGACAAGAAGTCCTCAAAGCCTCGGAAGCATAGAAGCCTCTTCCGAAGTATAAGTGGCTTCGGAAGAACTTGTTCTTCCGAAGCCAATTTACCTTCGGAAGACACTTCTATTATCCAGTGGACATAAGTATGGCCTCTCTGACACTCCGCTGCAAATCTCTGAGATACTGCATGGCGTTTTCTCAAAAGCCATGTAGTTGACCATACTTTAATCCACTGTTTACCTTTTTATGTTAGTACAGTTGCCATCTTTAGTTGGTGACAAAAGGTAAGTCATGGACATGTCATGACTACCATATCTTAGATAATACTTTATCTAAGATACCTTAACTTTAGCATTGTAGTATATGCTTTAGTCTTAGGTTTCCAGCTGGTATCAAAGTATATCCGGCTGTAGGATCTAGTATATATAGTTTCTCATTGTAACTCTTGTTTCATGCTTGTAAGAGTCTTGTAATATCTTGAGTTGAGAAGTAATATATACAAGTGCCTTGAAATATATTTCTGCTTGTTCCTTTGCTACTTATTATATTATTATCAACTCTTGTAAAAGACATTACTTCATCTGATTTGAGTGTTTCCATAAGTGAGTTTGAGAGAAATACAAGTGTTTAAGTGACAAACCCGATCCTGCAATTGGTATCAGAGCTTTTTAGGCTCTTGATTGTGAGATCTTACCATCCTAATCAACCAGTTTTTCACTCCTCCTTATACCTCACTCAAAATGGCCCTCAACAAATCTGAAGTAGAGATGGGGACGATGACCAAAGCTCCCATCATCACCCCTGAAAACTTCAGGTCTTGGAGCAGAAGAATGGAAGGCTTCATCAGGTATCAAGACAGCAAGATGTGGCAATCCATTGTCAATGGCCCGTATAAGCCAAAAGTAGCTGGTGGAAACGGTGCCATGATTGAGAAAGCCGTTGAAGATTATTCTGATGAAGACAGGAAGAAGCTTGACATAGACAGCAATGCTATGACTGTTCTTATGACTGCAATCCCAAACTCTATCATGGTGGGGTTTGAACATTGTAAGTCTGCCAAAGAACTCTTTGATGCTCTTGCTCAAATGTACTCAAGCTCAAATGACTCCAAGAAGGACTCACTGAAGCAGCAGTTTGAGAACTTCACCTATGTTGCTGGAGAGACTCTTAGCCAGCAATATTTCAGGTACATGGATCTCATTTCTTCCCTTCAATCTGTGGGAATCACTCATGAACTCAGAGACCTTACAAGAAAGTTCATGAGTGCTCTACCCAATGAGTGGACATTCTACTGTGTCTCTATCAAGAGAACAGAGAATCTGAATACACTCACCATGACCGAACTCTATGGGATCCTTGATGGATACCGTTTGGAAATGGAAAGTAAGAGGGGTCATCAGACAAGCAGACCCTTGAGTCTTCCTGCTAGCAACGCTTTAATGGTTGCTGAAGGCTCAGGAATCTCCCAGTCTCAGCAATACCTGACTTACACCCAGCAGCCATCTTGTTCTTCTGGGCCTTACATCACATTTCCTGAGACTCCAAGGTCTCAACAAGCTCAGCAAAGCTCCTTTCAGGACAGCTGTGCTTTTGTCTCAGGAAGTGGACACTCAAATGACTATCAATACTGCTTTGATGATCTAGAGTGTTTTAGCCCGGATGACGTGGAATACGTGGACATAGTCCAACAAATGGCTCTTCTAACCTACAGAGCAAAGAAGTTCTTTAAGAGAACTGGAAGGCAATTCCTCAGAACCCAATCAACAAAATTTGGGTTTGACAAAAGCAAGGCCAAATGTTACAACTGTAACCAACTTGGTCATTTTGCAAGGGAATGCAAGGCTCCCAAGTCCAACCCGGGAACCCCACAGGCCTCCACACATCCCTCTACACCAAAGCCCACCGGAAAGTCAACAGAGACTGCTGCAATGGCTCAAGAAGTTGACTGGAGCTTCATGGTTCAGGATGTGACTCCTGCTCAAGCACTCATGGCCGGAACAGATGAAAACAAGGTATATGAACATCTCTGTACTCCTGCCTGTATTGCTAAGGTTAAACTGTATCAGGACTACAATATGGAAATTAAATCTGATATTGAGTCTTTAAATGTTTTAAAATCTGACTTTAAAAGGGCTGAATCTGACTACCAAAGAAAAATTGAGGAGTTAGAGAAAACTGTGTCCCTCTTAAAACATGAACATACAAACTACAAGACTCAAATCAAGGATTTAATATCCAAATTGACTGAGGCTCAAGCCCAGCTTGTCACTGCTGAGGCTCAAGCCAGGAAGTATGCTATTTCCGAGCAAAACTTCCAAGCCATTCTTGCATCATCCTCTCACTCAAAACTTTGTTACCAAAACAAAGGTGGGTTGGGAACCAATGAAATTGCTCCACCACACTCTTATGAGTCTATAAGACAACCAAGGTGTGGTACTGAAGAGCAAGAGGTTCCATCTGCTGACCCACCTTCTCATGAGTCAAAGAATGATGCAACTATGGAGACCATCACAGGAAGGAACAGGTAATTATGCCCTCCCCAGCCAATGATGATCAAACCCTGACCACCAAAGCCAGAAGAAGCAGAGCTAAGGCAGCCAGAAAAACTGCCAAGAAAGTGGCTGAGTCCAAGCTAAAGATAGACCCAAAGCAAAAGGGTGTATTCATCTCAGCTGGATTCCAGGTGGTTGGAAATTCTGATTCAGGAAAGGAGTGCAGTACCAGTACTCCTATCCTACCAAAGGATCAGAAATTAAAGGGAAAGGTTGCTGATGAAGAGAAAAAGAACAAGAAACAGCAATCCTCTCATTCCCAAAAAGTTAACATTGCATGCATAATGTGTGGTCTGCAAAACCACATGGCCAAAGATTGTTACTACAATCCTGCTAGCACACATTATGCAAATAATGTTAAAAGAAGGAGTCAGGGAAGGTTTCTCATTTGGACCATATCAAATGGTTCAAGTGATGAAAAAGGGAAAGCTTGTTTCCGAAGCAAGGCTTCTTTCGGAAGAAAATTCTTCTTCCGAAAGGAAAAAGGCTTCGGAAGCTAAAGCTGTAAAGACTCAGAAAAGCAAAAGAGTCCCCTTGAAACCATCCCAGAAGAAGACTGCTTCGGAAGAAAAGGTGGTGAAGGTTTCTTCCGAAAAGAAAGAAGCTTCGGAAGAATGCCAAGCTACAAAAGCTTCAACAAGCTCATCCTCTATGATCAACCAAGGGATGGAATGGAAGATCAAGGAAGATGTTGTAGCCCAAACCTCTTCTTCAAAGACATCCATTGAACCCCCATGCATAAATTTTGGTTCAATTATGTCATTATCATTGGAAGAACCCAAGACCAACAAGGCTTGGGTTTCCAATCAAAACTAATTATCTCACCTTATGTGCAGGGACATCCATATGACAAGAATAACAACATTTGGATTGTAGATAGTGGATGCTCCAGGCACATGACAGGGAACAGATCTCTCCTTCAACAATTTCAACATTATGATGGAGGTCCTGTCCAGTTTGGAGGTGAGGCCGGAGGATATATTTCTGGCAGAGGAAGTATATCCAATGGAAAGTTAAAAGTTGACAAAGTTAATTTTGTCAAACAGCTTGAACACAATCTGTTAAGTGTTTCTTAATTCTGTGATCAAAAGCATCAAATGCTCTTCACAGAACATGAGTGCATTATCCTCAAACCCAGGATGACAATTCCTCAGGAATTGGTGCTTCTTAGATCTCCCAGGAAAGGGGATATGTACAAGCTAGATATGAACAATGCTTCCCCAATGGGAGAAGTATCATGCTTTCTTTCCAAAGCTGATGGTGATGAGTCAACACTATGGCATAAACGAATGTGTCATGTCAATTTTAAGACAATGAATAAATTGGCTAAAAATAACTTGGTACATGGTTTGCCTAAAAAGGAATTTTTCTGCAAAGATAACTGTGTTGCTTGCCTGAAAGAGAAACAACACAGGTCTTCTCATAAATCCAAAGTTGTTAACTCCATCACCACTCAATTACACTTATTGCACATGGATCTTTTTGGTCCCACAAGTATAATGAGCATTGGAAGGAAATCATATTGCCTTGTGATTGTTGATGATTTTACTAGATTTACATGGGTATTCTTTTTAAGAACCAAAGATGAAACTGCTGAAACTTTAAAATCTTTTATTCTTAAAATAGAAAATCAAGTTGATCACAAGGTTAAAATAATTAGAAGTGATCAAGGGACTGAGTTTAAGAACCTAGTTCTTGACTCATTTTGTAACTCAAAAGGGATTGCCAGACAATATAGTGCTCCTAGAACTCCTCAACAAAATGGTGTTGCTGAGAGGAGAAATAGGACACTTATTGAGGCTGCTCGGACTATGTTAGCTGATTCAAAGCTGCCTCTAACATTCTGGGCAGAGGCAGTCAGCACTGCATGCTATGTGCAGAACAGAGTTCTTGTAGTAAAGCCACATGGAAAAACCCCTTATGAGTTATGGAACAAGAGGCCACCGTTCATTGGCTTTCTAAGGTCCTTTGGCAGCAGGTGTACCATACTTAACACAAAAGACAATTTGGCAAAATTTGCTGAAAAGTCAGATGATGCTATCTTTGTTGGATATTCCTCCTACTCTAAAGCTTATAGAGTGTATAATATTAAAAATCAACAATTTGAGGAATCTTCTAACATTGTAGTTAATGAGCACACTCCTTGTGTTAGGGGGAATGGCCCTGATCATATCTTTGATTTAGAATTGTTTCCAAACTATTCTAAACCATCTTGTGAGAATGTTTCAGCTGGAACAGGTGCTCAAAGTGATTCTGATGAAGATCAACTGTTTGAGCTTCCCAGACCTATTCCAAGTTCTCCAAGAGTTGCAGCAAATCAAGTTCCCACTATTGAAAGATCTGACAGTATAACCATTTCAAGAGATAGTGGTACTTCAACAAGGGATTCACCTGCTGACTTTCAAATCTCTTCAGGTGACCCTGCACAACACCAAGCTGATGAAAGCACCATCTTGAAGGAACAGGCAACTGTTAATGATGCTTCACAGTAAAGAAATGATGATGTTTCTCTTTCATTCAATCAGTCCTCATTGAATGAGTTTGAAACAACAGCTGGACCAAGTATTCAAGCTCCTGAGCAAAATATGTCCAACTTGGACTTATCTTTGCAACTGGAGGTGATTCCTAGACTCAGGATTCATAACACTCATCCAGCTAAAACATCATAGGGGAAGTCTCTAAGGTGTGAGAACAAGAGGACAAACTCATAATGGGAATGTCTGCTTGTACTCATGCTTTTTATCCCAAATGGAACCCAAGAAGGTGGAAGATGCCTTGAAAGATAGTAGCTGGGTTGAATCAATGCAAGAGGAGCTGCTTCAATTCAAAAGACAAAAGGTTTGGAACCTATGTCCGCTACCATCTGGTCAAGTACCTATAGGCACTAAATGGGTATTCAGAAACAAGAGAGATGATAGAGGCTTGATTATCAAGAACAAGGCAAGACTGGTGGTTCAAGGATACACTCAAGAGGAAGGAATCGATTATACTGATGTCTTTGCACCTGTTGCAAGACTTGAGGCAGTTAGGATCTTCCTTGCTTATGCTGCATCCAAGAATTTCACTGTCTACCAGCTTGATGTCAAGTGTGCCTTTCTATATGGGGATATAGATAGGGAAGTCTATGTATGCCAACCTCCAGGATTTGAAGATCCACAGCATCCAAACTATGTGTGCAAGTTGGATAAAGCTCTATATGGGCTGCACCAAGCACCTAGGCTGTGGTATGAGACATTGTCTCAATTTCTCCTGAAGAATGGTTACACTAGAGGTACCATTGATAAGACTCTTTTCATAAGAAAGTCTGGGAAAGACATCTTGCTCGTTCAAGTCTATGTTGATGATATCATATTTGGTTCCTCAAATGACCAAATGTGTAAAGACTTTGAGAGCATTATGAAGAAGAAGTTCGAGATGAGTTCCATGGGAAAAATGGACTTTTTCCTTGGAATTTAGGTAAAGCAATTGAAGGAAGGGTTCTTCATCAATCAATCTAAGTATCTCAATGATATCTTAGAACGATTTGATATGAAGGATTGTAAAGCAGCAAAAACACATATAGCCAGAAACCACAATCTCTGCCCTGATTCTGAGGGAAGGATACTGATCAACATCAATACAGAGCGATTATTAGTTCTCTGATGTATCTCACAGCATTTGTGCAAGATATCAGGCTGCTCCAAAGTTGTCTCACCTAATAGATGCCAAGAGAATTCTCGGATACCTCAAAGGAGCACCTAAACTAGGTCTCTGGTATCCAAGAAATAGTGATTTCAATCTCTATGGTTACTCTGACAGTGATTATGGTGGCTGCAACATCAACAAGAAATCAACATCTGGTGGATGTCAATTTCTTGGTGGAAGGATCATCTCATGGCAATGCAAGAAGTAATCCTGTGTCTCTACATCAACTGCTGAAGCTGAATACATTGTTGCTGCTTGTTGCTGTGCTCAGCTGCTGTGGATTCAAAACCAGATGATAGACTACGGATTCAACTTCATGAGCACTCCTATCCACATTGACAACAAAAGTGCTATATCCGTTACTGAAAATCCAGTGAAGCACTCCAAGACTAAGCACATTGATATCAGGTATCATTTCATTAGAGATATTCATGAGAAAAATCTTATCAAACTAATCAAAGTTGACTCAAATGAACAATATGCTGAGTTGTTCACCAAAGCCTTTGATGAACAAAGATTTAAATATCTCATTACAGCTATTGGGATGATAAA
Organism: Flaveria ramosissima; assembly: GCA_025215565.1. Taxonomy (NCBI): domain Eukaryota; kingdom Viridiplantae; phylum Streptophyta; class Magnoliopsida; order Asterales; family Asteraceae; genus Flaveria; species Flaveria ramosissima. The sequence goes on along the minus strand of CM046029.1, from coordinate 50,385,465 downwards.
CATTGATTAGTTAATCTCATTTGAAAACCTTTTAATGTGTAAAGTCTCATGTCAAAACAATCTAAGCCTTGTTACAAAAGATCTTTTTCTAAATTTTATCTAAGTATGAATTCTTCCGAAGAGAAATTAACCCTCGGAAGATATCTTGCATATCTTCCGAAGCAAATTTCTCCCAGGATAATTTTCTTCTCGGAAGAGTGTTAAGTCTCGGAAGAAACAATTGATTTCATATCGGATCTACTTCCGAAGCCTTTAACACACTCCACTTGAAAAGCAACATATACTCTCGGAAGTAATTAATTTACCTTCGGAAGTAAATTTGCCTTGGGAAGAATATTACCTTCAGAAATGCTTTATACTCGGAAGAAAGATTTTACTGCGTAACGGAAATATTTTGGGCCCCACACTGTAAAAAGTAAAGATTTTGTTAATGATGTCGGATTATTTAAATGGTCTAACCTTACCGCCCATGTCACATCATCCACTGAAACCTCACATCGTCTTATCCAAAACCCCTTTAAACCGCCATTTCACCCATTTAAATACTTCCGGTTAATCACATACATCCTTTTTACCCAAATTACTGCCCTAAAAGCTTTCTTCTTCTCCAATTTACCTTATTCCGAACTATCCTTCTGTCATCTTCTTCAATGGCACTAAACCCTCAGCATAACCAAGTCGCACTCCTTGATTCTTCAAGGGATGTTGACTTCTCAGATATTATTACTTTTCTGACCCAATCTTCATACTACACAGCTCTGTCTGTAAACCCCACAATCTACACAAACCAAATGTCTGAATTTTGGGCAAATGGTCGGATTGAATCCCTAAATGGGGTTCGTGTTATAAGGTCGAGCATTTGTAGCCAGAAGTTGGTCATATCTGAACAGATCATCAGGGAGCATCTCGAGCTTCATGATGAGGGCGCTCCAACGGAATTCCCCAAAACAGATTTGGACAGTTCTTATCTCCGAATGGGATACGGTGGAGATGTCAGCAGGTCAACTGTCTACAAATTCAACTTCTCCTACAAATGGAAGTTCCTGCTGCATGTGGTTCTTCACTGCCTGTCTAATAAATCTGGGGGATGGGATCAAATCCCATATGAACTTGGGTGCTTAGTTCATGTGTTGGTACAAAGCCTCCGCTTCAACTATTCAAGGTTTGTGCTGACTAACCTAATGGGAAATCTTCAAAGGGACACAATCTTCATGTATCCCAGGTTTCTCCAGCACATAATCAACTGTGAGCTGGACCAGGGCAAGCTTGTTGTGCAGCTGCTCTGACTGCTCCTCAAATGAGGCTGACCATCTTCAAGACCTTGAAGACAGTGTCCACCAACTTCACTGGAAGAGTTACTGCACTTCTTCCAGGTATGATTGAGCCAATGGCTCCTGGTGACATCCTTGTTAACCCCACAGGTGATGAACCCACACCAGCAACTACCCTCACTCTGCCAAATATACCTTCTCCTCCCATTACATTTACCTATCAGAGACGTCCCAAACGAACCCTTGTTCAATCTACTCTGATTGAACAAGCCCCTCCTGTTCTATCCAAAAAGGCTAGAGTGGAACAAAGGGCTTCCACTCAGCCTGAGGTCCAACCATCCTTCACAATTGACCTCAATATGGGTCTTGAGTCTCCTCAGTCTCAGAACCATGAGCCCGAAACCCAAGCTGATAGCCCTCAGGGAGAGTCTCTATACTCCCCTGAGCAGCCAAAAAGGGACAGCCCTATCACAGGCTCAATGCCTTTAGACATTTATCAAAGTCCCGGGTCATTAGGTTTCAATTCCCTATCCTTTACTGACCTTTTGACTGGAGCTGGTGAAGAGATTGTCTCTTAAGGGCAATGAAGTTGATCCACAACATCCTCTCAAGGATCAACAGAGCCTGGAGAGACCCCTTACCTCTAGCCCCCATCAGCATAGCCTTACTGAGGTGGGTCCCACTGATGTGGAGGGGACTCATGTAGATTCAGCTGCCACTACTGAAGGAGCCTCATTGGATCCTCAGGACAGTGGTAACGAAATTGAGACTGAATCTACGCAAACCATGCCCTTTGATGACTCTGAAAGAGACATCATTGTGCAAGGGAAACCAGGGCGCCAAGAAACCACATCTGGTGGTGAGGATGAACATACCAGGTATGTTACCTTATCTCCCCATGATTCTTCAAAAGAAGATGAGGGAAGTATGCAACTCACCATTCAAGACCTACTTTCTAGAGTCTTAAACTTTGAATCAAAGGTTAGGACTTTAGGGGATAGATCTGCCACTCAGCAACTTGAGATTGAAACTCTCAAGGCCAAACTAGCTGAGAAACAGATTGAGAGGTCTGTTAGGCATGTACCAATTCAGGTCTCCTTGACCTCTTCCTCTTGCTCATCAAGCTCTCAGGATGATGCTACCAAAAAGGGGGAGAGTTTTCAGAGACAATGTCAAAGACAAGAGGAAACCCAAAGTCAAGCTCTCACTTCCTTGAGCTCAAAGTATCCTGTGCAACAAGCTGCAATTTTCCCTGAGCCTCCTCCAGTTGTTTTTCAAGTGGATCAAAGGATGCTCCAAGATCTCAATAGGTTCTTTGACAAGTTCCTATTGGAATCCCTCATAGAAAAGCCCAGCCCTGATATGTCTGTGATCTACTTCGGAGCTCAAGAGCTTCAGAGGTTGAATGCACCTTCTACCATAATCGAGGAAGTTGGTCAACCTAAGGTACAAGTGGAACCTGAGATTAACTTCGAAGGGGAAACAAGGACTGATGGCCCAGCAACTGAAACAGTTAGGACAGAAAGTGTATTTTCACAGGCTTCCAAAGCACAATTCAAAGCCTCGGAAGAACAATCTCAAACTTCCGAAGCTGAGATTGCTGCTGCGGAAGGACTACTCTCACTATCCGATGATCTAATAGTCACAGATGCAATTCTGGAACTTGCATCTGAGGTTAATAGGGAGGATTTTCTCACCCAACCATTAGCTCTGACATCTGCATTAACTCCAGCTCCCATCTGTACTACCCAACCTGGATCTTCCATCCAAGAACCCCCAAAGTCTAGTACTTCCGAAGACATCAAAGGAAAAAGGAAGATGACTTCGGAAGAGCTTCAAGAGGAAGAAAGGTTGGAGACCCTTAAAAGAAAAGGTAGGCTTCCAACTGGAAAACTGTTAGCCGCAAGTACCAAAGCAGCTGCAGCCAACCAGGAGGCAGTCAACAACTGAAGAAGAGTAGAGGTTATAGAAAGACTTGTTGGTCTAGGGGCTGCAACTGAAGATGTAATCCTGCTACCATTAGAGGAGTTAATAGAGCTGGAAAAGGCAACCTTGCTGCTAAAACAGCAAAAAGAAGAAGCTGCAAGGTTGGCCTTAGAAGAGGAAAGGGACAGAAAGGAAAGAGAAGCTGATCTGCAGCTCAGGAGGGAAAGGATAACCTTCCTACTCTCCAGAGGTTTCTCTCAAGAAGAGTTGTCTCCACATAACAATGATACGATCTTGTGGCTCTTCAACAAAGAGCAAGATCAAATGGAGAAAGAGAGAAAGAGAGCTTCAAGGGAGAAGCTTTTGCAAAAGAAGAAGAAGGAAGAGGAAGCTGGACTGACTGCTACCAAGAAGATAGGTGAGAAAGCCTGGATGAAGAGTTATCTCAAAGCTCATGGCTTCTCTGGAAGGCAGGTGGGTCCCATGTCAGAAAAGACTCTCCAGCGACATGTCAGTGACATCAAGGCTGACATTCGCGCGGGGAAGAGGAAGGAGATGTATAGAAGGGGACAGGGGATGACCTTCAAAACAACCACTCAACCCAAACTCCAAACCCAACCTCAACCTGAACCTATACCCTTTTCCTTCCCAATCAAAACCGAACCAACTTCTGAACCATTCACCCCTGAACCTACACCATCACACCTACCAACCTCTTCACCTCAACCACCTAAACTACCTATCCTCCAACCCAAAACCTTAGCCATAACCCAAACACCTCAACCTACCCATCAACCCATCAAACCATCCCCTCAGCCTTCTAAACATCTCTCCATGGAAGAATTCAAGGCAGTCAAGACAAAGCTCATAAACTGCACAACACTGAGCAGCATCTCCTGTGAGGAGGATTCAGTCAAGTTGACCTATGTTGACGGATCCTCAAGTTCCCTCACAAGAGATCAATTTCTTGATCTGCCCAGAGGAACTTTGGACCAAGCTGCAAACCTCCTTGGCCTCAATTCAGACACGTTGAATGAGGAAGAAAAGAAGCTAAGGAGAAAGCTGGTGACTCTATTGGATACTAAGAAAGGAGACAGGGTACCAAGACAACCTCTTGCACCCCGAAAGAAGATCATCCAGTGGAGGTTCGAAGACTCTTCTCACAACTTTGTTGTTGAAAGAGAGAATGGAGAGCTCAACAGGCTGAGTGCCTCATCTCTGCTACACTTGAGCAGATTTGACATTGCTGAGTTAGCAGAGAAGCCATTCTCCAACCCTTCAAACTCTGATATAGCTGCCCACATCAGAAATCATCTAGGCAACCTTCATATGGTCGAGCTTACTGCTAGAAGCAAGGTTGAAGAGGAGTTGAAACTGAGAGAGGAGGAGGAAAGGAAGGGATCAGCAACCAAAGGCAAAGCCTTTCTACAAATGGTTGAAGGTCCTGAACTTGAGTCCATAGTTAGATGGGAGTATGACTATAACTCCCGTCAACTAACTCTCTTCAGGGGGACACAACAGAGGGTACATGTCATACAAAGCGATAGACTGGATATCCTATCCACCAATGACTTGTACAAGCTTCTCAGCACTACTTCAGGGAAGAACAAAGAGACAGACAAATACCTGTTGTCCCTAGGGGGAGTTTGTTGGATCTAGAAAGGCTGTTGCAACCAAAAACCAAGTCACTTAGAAGATTTGGTACAACAAACAAAGGACTTCCGAAGCTAAGTATGTAACTTCCGAAGGAAGAAGGAGCTCTTCCGAAGACTAAGTGTAAAACACACTTCCGAAGGAAAACTCCAACTTCCGAAGACAAAGAACCTACTTCCAAAGATCAAGACAGAGAGAAAGATCTGAAGTCAACTTCCGAAGTACAAGAAGTGCTTAAAGCCTCGGAAGCATAGAAGCCTCTTCCGAAGTATAAATGGCTTCGGAAGAACTTGTTCTTCCGAAGCCAATTAACATTCGGAAGACACTCCTATTATCCAGTGGACATAAGTATGGCCTCTCTGACACTCCACTGCAAATCTCTGAGATACTGCATGGCGTTTTCTCAAAAGCCATGTAGTTGACCATACTTTAATCACTGTTTACCTTTTTATGTTAGTACAGTTGCCATCTTTAGTTGGTGACAAAAGGTAAGTCATGGACATGTCATGACTACCATATCTTAGATAATATTTTATCTAAGATACCTTAACTTTAGCATTGTACTATATGCTTTAGTCTTAGGTTTCCAGCTAGTATCAAAGTATATCCGGCTGTAGGATCTAGTATATATAGTTTCTCATTGTAACTCTTGTTTCATGCTTGTAAAAGTCTTGTAATATCTTGAGTTAAGAAGTAATATATACAAGTGCCTTGAAAAATATATTTCTGGTTGTTCCTTTGCTACTTATTATATTATTATCAACTATTGTAAAAGACATTACTTCATCTGATTTGAGTGTTTTCATAAGTGAGTTTGAGAGAAATACAAGTGTTTAAGTGACAAACCCGATCCTGCACGATTCTTTGCAACTTTTCGAAACCCAAAACCCTAGAATCCGGGTTTGATCTACAGAAGGGTTAAGAGGCCGATTCTTACCTGGATTTGTTTCTCCTTAATGATGGTGTTATGCTCCAACACCCAGATCTTCAATCCCTTAACCTTTGAAGCTCCAAATCTTGAGTTTTCTTCACTTTCTCTCTCTACTTTCTCTCTCTATGAATTTGGAAGGCTAGGGTTCAAGTGAGGGAGATGGTGGCTGGTTGAATGTTTTAAAGGGCTGATTATGGGCCCTTAATCACTTAGGCTCGCCATAATCCTAATTTAGCCCATAACTCATTTCCTTCCTTTATTAAATACCCACTAATTAAGCCCATTATTCTAGATGACTTGTTTTGCCTTTTCGGGATGTTACATCAAGACGGGCTACGGGAGCAAAGAATTTCGTGTAGTCTATCCCTTTTTCTTGAGCAAAGCCCTGGACCACCAATGCTAAAGGCTCTTATGATCAGTGAAGGTCGTGCACTTGGTGCCATAAAGATAAACCTCCAGATCTTAAGTGTAAATGCCACAGCTCCTAACTCTACGTCATGAGTTGTATAGTTCTTCTCATGTACCTTGAGGTGTCTAGACGCATAAGCTATGACATTGTTTCATTGCATCCGTACACATCCCAAATCCTGGATGGATGCATCACAATAAACAACGAAGTCATCAGTTCCTTCTGGCAAAGCTAGGATCAGCACACTGCAAAGTTTGTCCTTAAGTGTCTTAAATGCTAACTCCTCTTAGGTGCCCCATTTATACATGGTTCCCTTGTGGATCAGGGCTGTCAAAGGTTGTGCCAACTTTGAAAATCTCTCGATAAATCATCTATAATAGCCTGCCAACCCAAGGAATCGTCACACCTCAATAGGCGTTTTCGGTGTTGGCCGATCCTTAATTGATTCAATCTTTGAATGATTTACATGTATACCCTTTTTGTTTACCACATGCCCAAGAAATTGCACTTCCCGCATCTAAAAGTTGCATTTTTTGAGAACTTTCCAAACAGTTGTTCATTCTTCAACAAGTCCAGAATGATTCTCAAGTGTTCCTAATGATCTTTCTTATTCTGAGAGTAGATTAGTATGTTATCAATAAAGACAATGACAAACTTATCCAAATAAGGTTTGCAAACACGGTTCAAGAGGTTTATGAAAACTGTTGGGGCATTGGTTAGTCCAAAAGGCATTATTGCGAACTCATAGTGCCCATAGCGAGTCCGAAATGTCGTCTTCGGGATGTCTTCCTCCCGAACCCATAATTGATGATAACCTGATCTCGAATCAATCTTGGAATAGTAGCTTGATCCTTGCAACTGGTCAAACAGATCATCAATGCGCGGGAGTGGATATCTATTCTTGATCGTCGCCTTGTTCAGCTCTCGGTCGATACACATTCTGAAAATTTCATATTTCTTTTTTTTTCACAAAAAGTAATGGAGCTCCCCAGGGTGAAGAGCTGGGATGTATAAATCCCTTGTCTAGCAATTCCTGCAATTGCTTAGACAACTCTTGTAGTTTGTTCGGTGCTAAACGGTACGACGCCCGAGCGATCGGGGCTGCTCCAGGTGCTAACTCAATCTAGAACTCTACTTGCATGTGGGAAGGGAGGCCAGGCATGTCCTTGGGAATTACCTCAGGAAAATCTCTAACAACAGGAATGTCTTCCAGACGCTTCTCCTTAGTAGTCTTTTCGGTAACTAGGGCTAAAATCGTCGAATGCCCTTTCCTCAGACACTTCTAAGTTTTCATGTATGAGATGATGCCAACCCAGCACCACTCTTGTCGCCTTCCACAGTGATATCTCTCCATCAGGCAAAGGTAGTCGGATGAGTTTCTCGCGACAAATGATTTCGGCTTGGTTCCTAGACAACTAATCCATGCCAACGACATCAAAGCTACTGAGTGTAATAGATAGAAGATCAATATAAAAGCTACCATTGTCATTGCTATTGCCATTGTTTTTCTTTAGCTTTAGGCAATTTCTCTTGAATGGCCCGGTTTGACCGCACTCGTAACATCCCTTCTATGCTACTTGAGGTCAAGGAGAATTACCCGGGATGTTCACGCGAAAGCTCTTGACGGAATGGTCAATATTTTTCCGCAGTTCACTCTCAGATTTCCCCGTTGCACAGCCCATGGTGATGATAGTTGCACTAGTTACTTATAGTTGAAACGCAGAGATGTAATAGTCGGGGTCGTCGTAAGGCACTTTGTTAACTGAACTTACGTCAAACATAGTCAACCAGGAAAATCTAATTTGAATCCCACCACCAGGGGACAAGCAAAAGTAACTTACGCTCGACATGATAAACTTATGAAACGAATGTTGGAACATTTAAACGGCCAAGACTCTAAGTCTTAAGATTAACCCAATGAACAATATACATGCGCATAGAGTATCGCTACGTTGATGTAACTTTCATGTAGATTTCGCACATATCAAATAAATAGTATCACACTATAACTAAAATGCTAGATCGAGCAACGTCTCAAAAGGACTGGGACTATTGTCAAAATACAAATCCCATTATGGTTTTAGATGGATGAAAACTTTCATACGAGTGGAGATGAAGGATTTCTTCCATATCCTTAGTGAAGTTTTATACAGATTGAGACTCTCATGTCCCAAAGCATAGAAATAAAAATTTGTACTGACTATGACAGTTATCATCCGACAAGGTTGCCAGACTTCTCATGCACGACAAATTAAAATTACGTGTGCACCCGTGATGGTAATATGCTTTGCATGGTCACCCCTGGTATCTCCCATCTGAGCTAACATACCTTGTCAAGTACAGAGTGTTATCAATGATAGAGGTATCAAATATATAGTTATTAAACCAAGGGTCAATTAACCAAGGTTGTACGAAGGAATCGGTTGGGAAAGCATTCACTTGGGCAAAAGGTCGTCGATGTACTCAGGTTAAATAGGCAAGGTAGCATTATCGTATGTAAACCCTAATAAGTTGTCTTCCAATGTCTATAGTAGTCATAAGTGCAGCTATTGCCTGCTTCACATGGTAGGGGAGAAGTTATAATGTAGGTAAAGAAAGTATGACAGGAGTACCTCTCTTCTGAGAAAGCATTTAAAAGGAGGCAGGACATGCTCCCGATGGACCATCCAAATCCAATACCAAGGATACTGTATCTAATTCCGAAAGGTATAATGTAAAAGGTAAGGTACATGTAATTTGTAAGTAACCTTCTCATGACTCACAGTAACTCGGAGTCACTTGTACGAAGAAAGATGAGGCAACGGTGGGAAATCAGGACGAACCGGCCCTTTTCCCGTAAACATAGAATGAAGAGATGTTTATGTCATTCCTGTAGCCGAACACTCATAGGAATATACCACAACAAGCAAATCCCAATAAAGTATAGCAAATAGACAAGGCAAATTAGTGAAGCTAAACGTGTCTATGTGCGTGTAACTAAGGCATCAGGCTATAGTCTAAATGCAATGCAAATGAAATGCAAATTTAATTTAGTTTGCTATAACCATTGGCTCTGATACTGTAACTCCAGGATAAACAAACTTGAATCAAATATGAAGAATTAGATCAAAATATGATAATCACAATCAAAACCCCTTTGATCTCTATTGATTGCTAATAATATTGTTTACAAGTAAAACCCTCAATCAATTGGTCATACCACCATCAACCAACACTAATGACAATTAACCTATTTATAGTCTAGACTAATATTCAGTAATTGCACTTAACCCCCTAGACTTAGGCTAATTAATACAAAATTACATATTAAGCATAAAAATGACTAAAATCAAGATAAAATATATTTTGTTCACACAAAATATATTTATTACAATAAAACTCCTAGTCATTTAAATCTTCAACGTCTCGTCTCGGTTCCTCGTCTCGAACGAGTCGGGTTTGACTTTTGTTGACTTTGACCGTGACATTGACTTTTGTTGACTTTCACTGTGTTGATAATATAGACTATCTTTTACAGCTCCAACAGATACCAATCTGTCACACCCTCAATTTCCACAGACGGGGTAATACTGTTAGGCGTGTGACATACCAGGATCTCAGCCGTTAGTTACACCAAACGACGCAACAGCAAAACATAATTTCTCATTTAAATTATAATTTCCAAAATCAGAGTTAAAGTAAGAACATGAAAGTAATGCGGAAGCGTAAAAATTCATAATTCCAAGGGCGCAAACACGCGCAAAACCAGATAAGTATAATGTGTAGAAAATGCAATTGTTCTTTGTCGACTCAATAAATGATGAATTATATGATGTGATGATCCTAGTCGTGCTCGATTAAGAACGTGAAAGAAACATGCTAAAGTGTAAATACAAGGTTGGTGAGTTCACAAGTTTATCAGAAAATAGTAAGTAATAGTAATGAAATCCAGATTAAGTAATCAAAGAATATAAGTAGGTAGCTAGCCCACAACAAGTCACTATGTGCATGAAATTCGTGACCGAGCTGCCAGTAATAATATAATCAATGCCCCGGCTGTGGATACCAGACCACAACACTGTAAAACAGGCTAACCATTCACCCGTTTGACCTCCAAACAAGCTAGCGCGACTAGCCCAGGTGGGGTTTGTCGAACCCAGTAGATCTACTAACATTCATCTCGCTAATTCCATATTAACGGTCAGAAGAGGCGTAGTTGTATCACAATAGTAAACCGGTATATGCAGTATTACCAATCTAAGTATTGTATGTTTATGAAAACAGCATGTTTCTCTCCCCCAAAAAGAGAGTATAATACGAAAGTGGGGCTGAGAACTCACCTTAAATGCACAGCAACAATGTAATGCAGAGAACAGGAAATTAGGTTCCCGAACAACCTGAATTTCAGGTAATATATAAATAACATTAATTTTTATTTATTAATATAAGAGTAGTACGGTTTCGCATTTCACAACTCGGTTACGGTGTCGGTTATCGATGTATCCGTATTCACAAGAAAACATAGGCAATCAACAAATAATATACATATTACATACCACGTAAAATATATATATATATATATATATATATATATATATATATATATATATATATTATTCAACTCATACTCCACACATAATATATATATTATTCCCTTCATACCTTACACACAATCATGCACATATTTCATGGGAGGCGTATATACGAATCAATCTAGCTCACACACTGCCGATTTATATTTGCGAGTACACATGCATAATATTATGTATTTGATATACATGCTCAACACACATTGTCATCCAAAACCAACATCAATGTCTGTCTATGTATACACGTACATACCTGAACACACAAATATATATATCATTGTACTTATACACATACTAGAAACTAGTCTGACATATGCATAAACAATACATTCAAACTCAACCATGATGGCCATAATAACATGATGAAATATACTTGGTTATATATACATGCGTTCATACAAACATTACTACACACACACAACTCATACCCATGCCTCACTCACACACACAATTCCCACACAACACACACTCACACACTCACGTACGTGGATATAAGCACCCACAACAAAGAACAATTTCACAAAAGAACACACACACCTTCGTTCCTAATTCGCAGAAGACACACACACACCTTTATATATACATATCTACATAACACAGCACCCACATAAATAGATACATATATATAAACGCACGCAAAATACATACTTATATGTATACGTAATGCAGCACACACAATCGCAGATCACACACGCACGAAACCGAGCATCTAAATATAACTGCACACAAATAGATACATATACTCGCATGAACACATTCACCCAAAAGAATACACACCGTCGCAACCGCAACCTAGTATCTCGAAACTGTACGTAGCAAATACGAATAGAATTTGTGTGGAAAATCCTTACCGATCGGTCTACGGGAGCCATAAGAACTCGAACGGATGAATGCGTTTCTCAAACGCGGTGTGCCGAGAGAGAGTGTCGGAGGCGCCAAGAGAGGTTGCCGGAAGAGCCTCGATCACCGTACGTGTGCCGCTGCGAGAGGGTGTCGTCGTGGTGCAACTGTCGTCGCTACTTTGGGGTTCTAGGGTTGGTTTGCGAAGATGAAGAACCGAGGGGGAGGGTGTAGGTCGGTTACGAGAGGGTTTTATTTGAATGTTCTCATCTTTGTGTCTTGGCACAATTAGTCCCTTCATTTAGTTCAATTGACATTTTATGTTAATTAATTTTGTTAGTAATTATATGTTAATAATCTTTAATTGACATTTATAATGTCAATCATTATTATTATAATGGTATAACATCTAGTTAATCATAATTTGAATAACCATAACATATGGGAGGTTAGGTTAAGAGAACGGGGTTATCCTAAAAACTCAGGTTGTCACATCTATAGTAATAAATTTTAAGTAACACAATGCTAAAAATGATATTTTTTATATTTTTTAGTTCATTGTGTAATCCTAGGTCATTGTGTAATCCTGAGGTCATTGTGTAATCCTTCTCAAATAGCTTATTATGTCAATGGCTAATCATCGAGTCTAGTGCTGATCATTGTGTTATCCATTGCGTCTAATGTTGACCATTGTGTCATGTATTGTGTTTTTTAAAATGATGAAAAAAAAGACATAATGTTAACTCATTTATCTTTTTCAGTTCCTTGTGTAATACTCATCAGATGTGAATTATATACCACTAGGATCTTTCAGGACATGTTTCATGTGATATGTTTCAGGTGATATTCAAAATCAATATTTGTAATCGCAGATTTCGTTTCAAATCGAGTATTCCCTTAAAAATCAAAGGCTTTTGACTGTGTTTATGAGTATAAAATGTAAAGAAGTAGAAGAAAACTTGAAGGAGTTTTTTGCGCAAAGAATTTAGAGAGAATAGAGAAGGAAAGGAAAAATGGAGTGTAGAGGAAAAGTTGAAAGCGACAATTACTTTAGCTAGGGTTAGACTTAACGTAGTAGTGCTCCTAGGGGGCGCCAATTTGCTGATGTGGATACAATTGGTGCCTTAAAGTCACTACGTTCTAGTTAAAGGGGGGTTGCAAACTCATTTTTAGCCAACCCCTTAATGGACGTTAACAAATATGAATGAATTCACTTTTTCTTATTTTTGAAAATCTTAAACTATAAAAAGCTTTGAACCCACTACATTTGATTCAAAATTATTTTAATAAATTCATATTTACCTAGGTGGCATTTTAACTAAATAAATCACTAGATGTAGTTTTAACACAAAGAAAAAATAAAAAAAGTTCCCATTAAATCCCTAGAAATGCAGTGTTGTCCATATTAATCCTTCTAGTTATAGTACAACAACTTTAACGCTTTTAATGGATCCATTTGGCAACTTAAATACCTTATTATCAATTGTGTACAAGTTTGACTTAAACTATTAGATACATATACAAGTAACAGATTCATTTAAGAGTAAATTACTATTTTGGTCCCCAGGGTTAGGGCATTTAACTCTATTAGCCAAAAAATAAATATTTTGACAAATCAACCCCTAACATTTAATTTTATAATTGTTTTTTCCCTTGACACTCACTCTGTAAAGTTTATACTTAAATGCTGATACAACCAAAGCAACCAATGAGCTTCCAGCATGCATGCATAAAGTGCAGAGTAGAGTTACTTTAGAAGTTTTACAGAACTTAGAGAAAATATTCTAAGTGTAAAATCTTCCGAAGCCAAAGACCAAATCTTCTGAAGCCAAAGATGAAGTCTTTCGAAGCTTCAAATACAAATTCTTCTGAAGCCAAAAGACTGAAGACTAATTTCTTCCAAAGACAGAGAAGACATGCTATCTCTGATCACCTTTTGACAGGAAGCTGAACAACTTTCGCTACCACTCGAAAGACTCACCAACTTATTTAAGTTAGTGAAAAGGTCCATGCTTTTGTCAACTGTAGATTGTGGTATGTGGTCCATAACTTTCTACTTTGTACTTTTTATCCTTTTTGTAATATATTAGGATGTGAGCTATGGTATGTCATAGTCACAAGTAAAAAGGCAATTTGCCTTTTGACTATACATTTATCTTGTTGTCTAGATTAGTGTTTCCAGCTGGATTTCAAATCATAGCTAGCTGTAGTTTGTAGTATAAAGTATCTCGTGTTCTTGTATTTATCTTTATGCTTTGTAACACTTGTAATAGAACTTGAGAGCAATACACAACATTCTTGAAAACCATATTTATGTTGTTCTTGTTCTTTGTTCTATTTCATTACTTACTTGTGTTCTTAGTATCATTTACTTAAGCTCGGTTCCCTATTTGATCTGTTAAGTACTCTAACACTCTCCTTATTGTGGGACTGATTGTATTGACCATCCCTTAAACGGTCCTACAATTGGTATCAGAGCATTTTAGGCTCTTGATTCTAAGATATCACCATCTTAAATCTCTTCATTTTCACAAATTACTTAACAACTTAAATAGTAGCTCTCACAAAGGCTGATATGGAACTAGTACTATGACAAAGTCTTCACTATCACTTCTGATGACTTTGATACTTGGTGCCAAAAAATGGAAGGCTTCATCAAGTCTCAAGACAGCATGATGTGGGGATCTGTTGTCTCTAGAACTCATGTACCTTGCACCTTTTTAGCTGCTGCTAGAGGTGGCATGATACCAAAGGAAGTGATTGACTACTCTAAAGAAGACTGGAAGAAGACTTATGTAGATCAGAAAGCCATGACCGTCCTCCAAACTACTCATCCAAACTCTATCTATAGAGGATTCAAGAAGTTCAAAATGGCAAAGCAACTATGGGATGCACTGAAGCCGATGTATGAGGGGTCAAATGAAGCTAAAAGGAACAAGAAAGACCTCTTGAAGAAGAAATTTGAGAACTTCACCTTCAAAACAGGTGAAACCATGACTCAACAATACTTCATGTATGTTAAGATTATGGATACTCTAATGGATGTTGGAGTAACTCTTGAGAATAGGGACATTATGAGGAAGTTCATGTCCTTTCTTCCTAGACAATGGACATACTATTGTGTGGTCATTTGAAGGACTGAAAAGCTCAAGACCCTCACTCTCACTGAGTTGTATGGTATCCTCAGTGGATACCAGATGGAGATGAATATGCAAAATCCATCTGGCAACTACAACAATTAGAAAAGTTCTACCCTCCATGTGGTTAAGGGATTGTAGAGAACCACACCATTATCTCATCCGCTACCCTGACAACTCACAAAAAGGTCCTTTTACCACCTTCCCGGAGACACCAAGGGAGTGCTATATCCAAGGAAGCCAATTCTAAGACACAAGCTAAACACAAGCCTTTGTGTTTGCTGATGAAAGCAGTCGAATCTTCCTCTTCACCCTTGAAGATTTGGACTGCATCCATCCAGATGATCTAGAGTACATGGAGATAGTCCAATAGATGGCCCTTCTCACTCATAGAGCCAAAAAGTTCTATAAGAAGATAGGGAGGAAGTTTCCCAGCAATGTATTAAGTGGAAAGTTTGGGGTGGACAAAAGCAAGGTGAAGTGTTATGACTATAACCAAATGGGACACTTTGCAAGGGAGTGCAAGGCACCAAGGACAAATGGTGGCGAGACACAACCCAAACCAAACTGCACTGATGGAGCTCCACACAGTGAGAAGCCCAAGCAGTAAGTTGTAGTTGATGTTGAAGAAATAAGCTTTAATTAGAGTTTCCAGGTTGAAGATGTATCTCCAAACCAAAAGTTGATGGCTGATCATGAAGATGCCAAGGTATTGGAACATCTTTGTACCCCAAAATGCATTGCTAAAGATCTCAACTCTTAAGCATGAACACACCAACTACAGGACTCAAATCAAAGATCTCATCACTAAGTTAACTGAATATCAGGCTGATCTTGTGATCAGCAAATCTAGAGCAGAAAAATGTGTCCTTGAAGAAGAGACCTTCAAGAACATTATATCCTCATCCTTGCATGCAAAAGTATGTTATCAGAACAAGCAGTGACTGGGATCTACTGAGATAGCTCCTCTACACACTCTAGTATCTGTAAGATCTCCAAGGTGTGGAACTTTTCAAGATGAGCTTCCCCTCATAGACCCCATTCAAGAAGAGGATGAAGAGGAGATAGTGAAGGATGGATATGAGATGAGTGAAGAAATTCATCCCAAGAATGGTCATTATTCTCCTAAGGAGAAAAAAGAATCATGGATGACAAAGTCCAAGAAGAAGAACTTGATCAGAGCAGGCAACAGAAGATCAAGAAAGGCTTAAGAGATCAAGGCCACTTTCAACTCCAAGCAAAAATAAGTCTTTATCTTTGCAGGATTTAAAGTGGTGAATGGTGGAGATATGAAGATCAAGTACAGGTTGGACTCACCTTAGATTAAATTTTGTTTTTGTTTGATTGTAATAGGTTAAGTGTTAGTTTACTTTTGTAAGTATGTTAACTAGTTATGTACTCATAATCAGCTGCCAGTTTCACCTGGCGAAACTGTGTGTCTCCGCCGGGCGAATCTGTGAATTGGCAGGATAGTTTCGCTGACAGCGAAACTATCAGTACTATATATAGATTTGATTTCTTTCATTGTAGGCATCCTTGCAAAACCCTAATTCGTTTATCATTGTTGCAAGTGCCTTTTGTAAGCTGAATTTCACAGAAATATTATTGAGCTTTGTTATATTATGAGTATTGGAGTTTGACTGTCTTATTTTGAATACTTTTGGGTTCTTCTTCATCATCAATTTATTATTGTTTGTGTTTATTGTTGATATTGAACGATCCATTCATTCAAGTGTATTGTAATTCAATCGTTTTGGACCAACAAAATGGTATCACAGCCTTTGTGCTCTTGATTGTTTGGGGCTTTTAATAGTTTGAGTTCAATATAACAAGTTTATCAATTCCGGATCAAATTTCAGTTTATTTGATATTGAATTTGATTGAAATCTGTTAGTTATTGGTTGGGAAAGCATTGGTAATCATTAGGTCATAAGCTCATTGGGATTTGTGTGATGTTGGATTGATTTCGTGTTCATAAAGTTTTTTAGATTAATCGGGCAAAACTGTCATTCTTCCAGTGAAACTACTGCCTTCAACCAACAAAACTACAAGTGTTTTGCCTTCTGTGGTTGTTTTGATAAACTCAGCGAAAGTACCATCTTTAAACGAAAGTTCAAAAGTGCTTGTGTTCCATTTTCAAGCAAAATTGTTGCCGAATTTACATCTGAACGAAAGTTCAAGCTTGTTTCGTGCGAAACTGTCGGCGAAACTAGCATACTCAAGCTTTTAGCGAAACTGCTGCCGAAATTAGTAGCGAAACTAGTGTTCTCTCAATAAAACTAGCTCAATCCAACGAAATTGTCTTTTCTTCTACGAAACTATAATGTCAAAGATGACTATTCTCACTCTTGCTGATTTAGAAAGTGTGGCACCCAACAAACCCCCGAGGCTCATCAACGGAGACAATTTTGAAGATTGGAAGAGATGTCTTAAGGCATTGTTTATGTACACTGATCATAACCAATGGGAATCAATTATTACCAACTGTTACTGTTGGTAATGTTGTTTCTCAAAACAAGGACCCGGTCACGTTTAACGAAAAAGATCTAAAGTTGATTGACAGAGATCAGAAAGCTTTCGGAGCTTTAACTCTATGCCTTGCACCAGACATCTACAATCGTTTTGCCGAACACAAGAATGCTAAGTCTCTCTATGATGCTCTCTGTGAGTTTTATGATGGAAATGATGAGTTAGTAAAAGACAAGGGTATTCAAGCTAAAATGGAGTTTAACTCGATTCTGGGTTACAAGAATGAGAGTCTCATTGATCTAACAAACCATTTTCTAACAGTCTCCAGCACATTAAAGAAATATGATGAAAAACTCTCCAACTGTGAGCAAGTGAATAGGTTGTTGGACTCACTCCCACCGCAGTGGAGTTTACAAGTGAGGATGTTGAAGCAAGAAAGCGGTTTTACTGACTACAAGCTTAGGGACATAATTAACAAGCTTAAATCATTTGAGTTAGACATGAAGAGAAGGGAGCTTAATCATACCATGATGCCATCATCTGGCTTTACTCAGAATGCTGCATTGCTTACTTCCGCTGCAAGCTCTCCAATGCAAGCATCAAGACAAGGAAGAGTGAATACATGTGATCAACCTGGTGGTGGTGTTAATTCTGGAAGAGATGAGGCTAACTTAAAAGCAAGTGCTGGAACATCAACTCCATCTGAAACGATGGAATTAGTGCAGAGTTATGAGGCAGTAGTGGCTGGAGAATTGAAAGGTAATGGAATGACCATGGAGGATATGTATCAGGTGGATCCGGATGACCTGGAAGAGACTGATATACAGTGGCAAATGGCAATGTTGACTCTCAGAGCTCAAAGGTTTATGGAGAACTGGTAGGAAGAATTTTGGAGGCCAAAACACCAACTCCAAATTAGGCTTTGATAAATCCAAACTGAGGTGCTTTAATTGCAAGCAGTTAGGACACTTCAAAAGAGAATGTCCATTTCCAATTGTCACAGATCCAAGCAATTCAGGAGTCCTGAGATTAGCTTCTAGAGGAGATAAGGAAGAAATAAAACAGAAGAAAGAGACAGCTTTAATTTCTAACTTTGACTGGAGTACAGAAGCAGAAGAGACTAAAGAAGAAATCAATCAAGCCCTTGTTGCTGAGATTGTTGAAGAGAAGGAGAAGATGGATTTTGAGGAAGAGTTTGATCCGTTTAAAGAATTCAGAAGTGAAGCTGAAGTAGGTGAGGATGTGAAGGAGGATTGTGAGAAGTGTGTTAAGAAGGTTAAAGATGATGATTTGAAGGTTGAGGTTTTGATAGAAGGTGAAGATGAGAAGGTGCTAACAGCTAGAAGCCAGACTGAAGAGCAGAGGAAAGAGAAGATTGATGCTGCAACCACTATTGAGGAAAACAAGAAGAGTACTCCGGTGTGTCAATGCAAAAAGGCTTTGGCAGCAGAGAAGGTGGTGATGGGTATTCCATATGCGGTAGTACAAGATATGTGCTCTTCAGCGTGCAAAATAAGGTTATTTGGTGTGTATAAAGCAAATCGGTCTGTTACTCGATAACAAAAAGAATTTAAAACGAATTAATGAGGAGCTTAAAATAAACGAGTCAAAATATCTTGTTAAATTAAATGAAGCTTTAAAAGAAAATGAACACTTACAAAGAATTGTCTTGGAAAGAAATGTTTAAATAAATACTTAGACTGAAAGAGTTGCACTTCTGAGTTTAAAACAAGTAAACTTCAGTCAAAGCTTGATAAATGGACAATTTCTGGGATGAAACATGACGATTTGTGCAAATCACAGAGGGGGGCTAGGATTAAAACGGGTTTGAGTTATGAAACTACTTCGGTTTATCCTCCGCCTAGTACTTATTGTTATTCACCTATGCCTGTTCCACACCCTTCTAATGATTTGATTAAAATAGATACTAATAGTCTGTCTGCAGGTTTAGAAGGTGTGAACTCCAAGGACGTGCGTGAGGAGTATGGTTATGGACCGACTAGCGGGCTTGGATACAATAGTTTTAGTACACCTAAACCTCAGCACTCTATTTTAGATCATAGCTCTAGTTTAAGTTCTGTTTTTGTTTCCAAAAAATCTGTCTCAGACATTGATTTGACTTGTTCTAGTAATGTTTCTACTTCTTCTTCAGATGATTTGAGTTATAATCTTGATGCTTCTTCTGCTTGTGTTGATAATGTTGTGAATGATTCTGCTGTAAAGAGTAAAGAGAAAATTAAAAGTAACTATTTTGAAAAATTCTTTTCTCACCCCATCCCATCATTTACCCCAATTAATATTTCACCATCAAGTGAAAAGGTAATATCATCTTCGTGTGCAAGTACAAGTGGTACAAGTACCACGTGTACTTTAGATGAATACGTTTCAACTTTTGTAAATAATCATTCTTCAATTAATAAAAGCAGAACTAGAGAAATGTATGAGACATATAGTGATGATGATTCGTGCTTTTTTGAATGTGATGAAGAAATTTGTATAGATAAAATCCATGATTTATCTTATAATAGACCTAACCTAAAATCCCATTGCTTTAGATGTTGCAAAGATGATCATGATATTAAAAACTATCCTGATCTTAATCATAGACATGTTCACAGAAACTCTTTTGGCAGTAGATTAACTCATCCTGTTAACTATTTATTTTGCAAGAAGTCACCTACACCAAACCCTAAAGTTGTTCAAACATGGGTTCCTGTTTCAGCTAGATAATCTGTTAATTCTATTTTGCAGGAGTCATCCACTAAAGTTGTAAATAGTATTTGGCATGTTGATAGTGGATGCTCCAGACATATGGCGGGGCTGAAGGATCTGTTGACAAACTACTACATAATCAATGGAGGATATGTCGTATTTGCCGGCAACAAGAAAGGAGGAAAAATGATTGGCCAAGGGGAGGTTTCCAATGGATCTCTTACGCTGGAGAAAGTCAATTATGTGTCAGAGCTCGCTTTCAATCTGTTGAGTGTCTCTTAGATTTGTGATAAAGACATTCCGGTCTTGTTCAAGTCCAATGAATGTCTCTTTTTGAAATCCAGGATTGATATTCCAGAGGAGATGGTGCTTATGCGAGCTCCGAGAAAGAATGACACATATCTTCTCGAAATGGGTTCTAAAAAGTCAACATCCACTGTCACCTGTCTTCTGTTAAAAGCTTCCACATCTGAGTCTTTCTTGTGGCATCGCAAATTGGGCCATGTTAATTTCAAAAATATAAACAATTTAGTTAAAAACAATCTTGTTATGGGATTACCTTTAAAAGACCTTTCAGTTGTTGAGAAATGCATGGCATGTGCCAAAGGAAAACAACATAAGAAACCTCATAAACCAGAACTTGAAAATATCATTTCTAATCCCCTCGAGTTGTTACATACTGATTTGTCTGGCCCAATCAACGTTAAATCCATTGCTAAGATATCTTTTTGCCTTGTCATTACAGATGACTTTTCTAGGTATTCATGGGTGAGATTTCTTGCCCATAAAGGAGAAGTTGTTGAAGAGCTGCAGAAGTTGATTCTTTCTATTGAAGTGATAAGCAAGAGGAAGGTTATGGCTATTCAAAGTGACAATGGTACCGAGTTCAGAAATCAAATATTTGATTCCTTCTGTGCTGGTAAAGGTATTCTGAGACAGTTCAGTGCAGCGAGAACACCACAGCAGAATGGTGTTGCTAAAAGAAAGAATCGCTACTGATTGAGTCCTCTTTACCCATTATCTTCTGGGCAGAGGCGGTGAACTGTGCTTCCTATATTCTTAACAGGGTGCCGATCGTCAAAGACAAAATGAAGACTCCGTATGAACTGTTCCATAAGAGGAAGGCTTTGAATGATTTCTTTCGTCCATTCAGTTCTTGTGTACTTTACTAAATACCCAGGCACAAAAGAAGAAATTCGGTGCTGTGTCTGACGAGTGTTACTTCGTGGGCTACTCCTCCTCTCAGAAAGCTTATCGGGTGTATAACAAGAGGACCCATATTGTGCAAGAGTCTTTCTATGTTGATTGGCAGGAATCTAATTCCTTTGATGTCAGATCAGAACCCGTATGGTTCTTTGACTCAAATACGGTTTTTAACTCATTTAATCTTCCGGTTTTTGATGATGATGCGTCCATCTCCAATGTCTAAACAAACAACATTCCTCAAGATACATTACCTATCGTTCCTCCTGTTCATCAAGCCCATCCTAATTCATCACCTGACAATGCCACATCAGTTGAGATTGCATCTTCCTCATCATCCTTTGACATTCCACCCTACCTATTTCTACATCTCTTCCCTCGTCACCCACCTCTACCTCATCTCAACTTGTTCCATCCGCATCACCAATTGAATCTGCCCAACCATCGTCATCTCCATCATCTACCCACCAACAACCCATCAGCCCACCTTTTTCAAATACCCTACCCATAACCACTGATTTCAAGACCATGAAAGACCACCCCCATGATAACATTATAGGATCCATCATTGATGGAGTTTGGACGTGAAGTCAATCTGGTTTGATTAATGTATGCCTATTCTCTTGTTTTATATCCTAAATTGTTCCAAACAATGTTCATGCAGCTCTTCAGGATCCTTGTTAGGTTGAATCGATGCAACTGGAGCTGCAACAGTTCAGAAAGCTCAAGGTGTGGAAGCTAGTTGATCTCCCACATAACAAATGCCTAATAGGCATGAAATGGGTGTTCAAGAACAAACCCGATGACCATGGTATTATGGTAAGAAACAAGTACATATTGGTGGTTCAAGGCTTTGCTCAAGAAGAAGGGATTGACTACACGAAAGTCTTTGCTCCCGTAGCCCGTCTTGAAGCTATACGGATTTTTCTGGCTCATGCCGCTAACAAGAAGTTCAAAGTCTATCAGATGGATGTCAAATATGCATTTCTCTATGGAGACATTGATGAAGAGATATATGTGTGTCAACCACCAGGGTTTGAGGATCCAGACTTTCTCGACAAATTCTACAAGCTTGATAAATCTCTCTACGGTCTTCATCAAGCTCCTCGCATCAGGTACGAGACTCTAACACAGTATCTTCTGGCAATGGTTTTTCTCGTGGCACCATTGATATGACTCTATTCAAGAAAGACGTGGATGGTAAGATGCTAATTGTGCAAGTCTACGTGGATGACATTATTTTTAAAATGAGCATGATGGGGGAGATGTGCTTTTTCCTTGGGTTTCAACTTGAACAAAATCCAGAGGGAATTCTCATTCAGCAGGAGAAGTATATCAAAGAAATTCTGAAAAAATTAAAAATGGATGATGCTTCCACTAAACTGACTCCATTCACTGCTCAAACATGCCTTACTCCAGACGAGAACGAGAAACCTTTTGATCCTCATCTACATAGATCTATGATCGGTTCCCTAATGTATCTTATAGGAAGCCGTCCCGACATCACCTTAGTTGTAGGATACTGTGCTCGATACCAATCTACCCCGAAGGAGTCTCATGAAAAGGCTGTAAAACGAATCTTTCGTTATCTTAAAGGCTCTTCTCGTTTAGGGATTTAGTATCCTTATGGTGGGAGTTTTGATTTACATGCGTATTCTGATAGTGATTCAAATGGTTGCAGGTTAAACAAAAAATCGATCACTGGAGGTTATCAATACGTAGGAAATTGTCTTGTATCATGGCAGACCAAGAAACAGACTATTGTCTCTTTTTCCACGGGGGAGGCAGAGTACATTGGTGCTTGAAGTTGTTGCTCACAAGTGCTCTGGATACAACATCAGATGATTGACTATGGCATCAACTTTTTCCATACATCGTTGTTCTGTTACAACGAAGCAACCATTGGAATCGCAAAGAATCCAATTCACCATTTCCGCACCAAGCATATTAAGACAAGGATTCATGCAATCCGTGATGCTCAGGAGAAGGGTTTTATTGATATTATTTCTATTGACACAAAAAATCAAAAAGCTGATCTTTTCACTTTAACATTCGATAAACCTCGTTTTTATGAACTGATCTCCATGCTAGGATTGATATCTTTTTAAAACTTGTTTTTTGCATTGTCTTATGTATATAATGTATATATTCCTTTTCTTGTTTTCTTTCTTTTAGTTTTTCAGAAAACTTCATAGTCCTCCAAAATTTTACATATAACAAAAATAAAAAAAATAAAATAATAATAATAATAATAATAATAGTAATATATAAATTGTTAGCCTAGAATAATCACACTTGAATTAAATCATGAAGATTATTGATCAAAATATGATAAACACACTAAAACCCCAATTTGATCTTCAAATTAGATTGCAAAATATGTTTACAAGTAATCTTCCAATCTCTTGGTCATTCAACCATTAACAAAACCTACTTGTCATTAACCTATTTATAGTCTAGACTAATATTCACTAATTGCACTTAACCCCCTAGACTTAGGCTAATTATTAGAAATTACATATAAAACATAAAAATGACTAAAACATATTGTTGACACAAAATATATTTATTACAATAAAACTCCTAATCATCTAAACCTCAATGTCTCGTCTCGGTTCTTCGTCTCGTACTTAACATTTGACTTTTGTTGACTTTGACCGTGGCGTAACTTTTGCTGACTTTGACTATGTTGATAATATAGACAATCTTGAACAGCTCCAACAATACTCCCTTTAGTCTATCATTATCAATGTCTTCAAACGAAATCAACACTGAGAAGTCAACAGTAGAAAGATCTTCAAACTGAAGCTTTCTGAATCTGATGAGAAAGATTATTCATCTCATAAGCTCCCCCTATTTATATGCTCCCCCTTTTCTAGAGCATCCTTTGTGAAGATATTAGAACAGCTTTCCACAATCTCTAATCTTGAATGCTTCAGAAGATGTAAGAAGAGGATTTCTAGCTCGGTATCTTCTGCAAACTTGAGGAACAGGTTCTCTGATCAGGTACACTGCTCAACTGATGATCGGCCATCACTTACAGCAAATATCTAAAACACATTCACAAACACAATCTCGACATTTCTAATTAGATCAAATCATTTTAACAAAATAAGCCCGTGTTTATCTGTGTGTGAAAACAAGCGAACCTGTGTTCGTTTGTGCGCAATTTCTATGAAATGCATGAAAATGATAAAATTGTAACAACATAATATGGAAGACCTAAAAGAATTTTGAAATGAAAATTTATTATAATTTTAATTTTTTTTATTATATACATTTATTATAATATTTTTTAATTTTATATACATTTTTTTATTTGTATATTTATTTTTTATTATAGAGAACTGAATCGATCATGAGATCACATCCTCAAAATATACTTTAGTACAAAGATGAATTTAATCATCGACAAGCAATGAGATCACACTGATAACTGAATCTAATCACAGTCTTTGAATGATTTTGAAATTCTCAGACAGATCAATAACGATTGCTGATATGTTTGTCCATTTAAACTCATGCCCTATCTTTTTCAACAAGCAGCAGATGATTTGTTAAGGTTCGATTAAATACTTTAGAATGCTAGGACCCCACAATCATTTGGCAAAAACCCTCACCCAACCTCAGGATTTCTTGAATTTTATTACGATCTTTATGGAACAAGGCTTGTGCATTAGTGTGCAAGAAATTATCATAAGAATATTGCATTCTGTGATGAATTCATCGTTAGATGATTTGACACAACTTAGACCAAAATGGTGAGAGATCTAGGTCTATACTCACGTATAACAAATGAGATGACCATTTAGCATGTGCCGATGAGAGCTCCAGGTCAGTACTATCGTACAGCAAAGGAGATGATTACTCCAGGCCAGTACTTCCGTACAGCAGAGGAGATTAGCACAAACACAAGACACATAAATACACCAATCATGGCTAAAAAGATATGGCTATGATTTGTATCATGGTGGGTGAAAGATCAATTCTCAATTCAATTTTTGTCGGGACTCAGTTTTCGTGCAGGCCAAAATGATGGCGTAAATCCAGACATCGTTAAGCATATATTTTAATTTAAATCATTATGTTGTTGTCTACTTTATTCTTCAGGCTGAGTCTACCAAGCATATCATTAAAGAAACTGTTTGTTTGTTCTTTTATTTGCAATTAAAAATAAGATGCGAATCAGATAACAGCATCAGTTACTATCATTTCTCATTTTAAAACACAAGTCATGCAAGAACAAGCATTTCAAGATGATATATAATCATTTCTCAGTCATCTCGAATCAAGTTCCCAGTTCTCTTTTTATTTTTTATTTAATACTGGTATACTCTCCCCTTAAATTTTTATTTTTGCAAACCTATTTTCATTTGTTTTTAATTTTTTTATATATTTTTATATAATACTGTACAAAAATAAAAATTTACTAAAGAAGGTCTTCCAAACTACACTGATATGAAGATAAGAAATGAATTATCAAGAAATATGCAGTGATTGTGAAGTGAGAACTGTGATTGTGCAGATAAAAATCTAGATTGTGGATAAAATACCATAACCTTAACCTGTTTGTTCTGCCTCAAATTTGAATTAGGAACAATCTCTGTCAGTAAACCAGATTACTAACAGTCCTCCTGAATTGTTCCTGCACTTATTAAAAAATTAGTTAGAAAGGGGAACCCAGACCATCGTAGTCCTGGAAGTTCTTTTTTCATCAATATAAGAAACGTGCTTTGGCACACAACAATTTAAACAAACGGGGATTGTTGCATCCTTCTTTTTAATTTGCTATATTTGTTTCGGTTCAATTAATTTGTATTTGAATGAATTAAATTTGGAAATCATTTTCTGTTTAAGACCGGAAGGAAAAGAATTTGATTTTGAACCTTTGGTCATTTTTATCTTTGAATCATGTGAAACCGGCTTCACATGAAAAGGTTTGGATGGAGGGTTTTGTATCCAACCATTCAAAGATGTGCGCTTTTTACCTCTTGATATAGAGAAGCAACCCGTGTTGCCTTTACCAACTGGAACATCCCTTGAGAACTATGATCCGGAGAAGCAATTCGTTTTTCCTTTACCATTCAAAGCAAGTCTTTGAGGGCACTTCTTTACCGCGCGACCTTCTTTTCCACACTCAAAACAAGCCTTGAAAGACCTTTGATTCTTTGTAGTCCCATGTTGTGCAGGTGGGGATGAGGATTGCTTTGAGCTTGTAGAAATTTGTTGCTTCTTCTCAACTCTTTTACAAAGTTGAGGTATGACAGACAGACATGGATACTTCTTTTGTTGAGTTTTGTATGGATGACTGGCTTGTTTTGCAGTTGGAGAAGAGATCTATATTCGTCTTGATTCAGCTTTTGGAAGCTTTTGAGACTTGACAATGTTAGGTGATATCTTGATCTTTAAGGAACCGACACTATCCTCTGTGTTTGATTCATCATCTGAGCTTGTCCAGTCTCGTATACACAAATCTGCTTCCAATGGATCTTGATTGACAGGATTAGGATATGTTGTTGTTGTTAGAACTTGATGATTAGGTGATTCCTGATTTATCTATTCTTTCACAACCCTGACAGGCTCAAAAGTAGGAATTTCACCTGCTTTAAACTTATCAAAGAAGTTAGAAGAAACAGTAGATACAGAATTACAAACCACCAGAACTGAACAATCCTTAGCTTGACTATCAACATTCTGTTTATTGTATCCTATACCAGTTGTAGAATCATAATCATCTCGCACCTCATTCAGATTGACACCGCTCAAACCTGCATGCAGACTATTAGTAGGTTGTTCAAACAAATAATTTTTAGGATGAGGTCTAGGGATAGGTGAATAACATAAAGTAGAAGGAGGTGGAACTGAATTAAATACATTTTCACCATCAGATTTATATCCAATCCCATGTTTTACCTGCGCCCCTTGTTGTTTAGCAATAACCTCATCCTTCTTCATGTATGAAAGGGTACATTTATCAAGCTTCGTTTGAATACATTGTGGTTGTGAAAGGGTCCATTTATATCGATTATTATTGTTGCGAGAGACCTTTGTAAGCTGTCTATTCACTAAAATACATTTGAGCTTTGTTTATTTTGATTGTATTGATCCTTATTGTTCATATTTGAATACATTGTGGTTGTTTTTAGTCTTCTTCATCTTTGTTATCTCTTTATTGTTTCTGATATAGAACGATTCAACATATCATTTGTACTGCAAGTCGATCAAATGGACCAACAAAATGGTATCACAGCCTTAGTGCTCTTGATTTGTTGAAGTTTTTGGTTGTTTTTTGTTCAATATCAATTTTTCATCAATTTCGGATCAAATTCGAGTGTATTTGATATGGAATTTGATTGAATTTTGCTTGTTTTGGGTTGGAAAAGCTCTGTTAATCATCAGATCTCAAATCCATTGAGATTTAGGTGATTTCAGATTGATTTCGTGTTGAAAAAGCCTTACAGCTTCATCCATTGAAATTAGATATTCATCCAGCGAGACTGTGATCTTCTTCCGGCAAAACTACAAATGTTTTACACTTAGTAGTTGTTTTCAGCATCTCAGCGAAACTAGTATCCTTGAACAAAAGTTCAACAGTGCTTATGTGCATATTACAAGCGGAATTGCTGTTGAAAGTATCATTGAACGAAAGTTCAAGCTTGTTTCATGCGAAATTGTCGGCAAAACTAAGCAGTCACAAGCATTTGGCTAGCGAAACTGCTGCCGAAATTGCGTGCGAAACTACTGCGACTCAGCGAAACTAGTCTTCTCTGCGAAACTGCCATTTCTCGGCGAATCTAGCTCTACGAAACTACCATTTTTCTGTGAAATTAATTCTTCTTCAGCGAAACTAGTATGTCAAAGATGACTTTCCTCACCCTTGTAGATCTTGAGAGTGTAGCTCCCAACAGACATCCGAGACTCATAAACGGAGATAACTTCAAAGATTGGAAGAGATGTCTCGAAGCCTTTTTCTTCTACACTGACCACAATCAATGGGAATCTATCATTTCTAGTCCACACATACCAACTGTCACTGTTGATAATGTCATGTATCAAAACAAGGACCCAGCCACATTCAACGAGAAGGATCTAAAGCTGATTGATCGAGACAAGAAAGCTTTTGGAGCATTAACTCTATGTCTTGCACCAGACATCTACAATTGCTTCACTGAACATAAGAATGCTAAGTCTCTCTTCGATGCTCTGTATGAGTTCTATGATGGTAACGATGAGCTGGTGAAAGACAAGAGCATTCAAGCTAAGAAGGAGTTCAGCTCTTTTGTGGGATACAAGAACGAGAGTCTCACAGATCTTACAAATCGTTTTTTGACAGTTTCAAGCACACTAAAGAAATAGGATGAGAAACTTTCCAATAGTGAGCAAGTCAACAGGTTGCTAGACTCTCTCCCACCTTAATAGAGCCTACAGGTGAGAATGCTAAAGCATGAAAGAGGTTTCACTGACTACAAGCTTATGGAAATCATCAATAAGCTTAAATCCTTCGAGTTAAACATAAAGAGAAGGGAATTCAACTAAACCATGATGCCTACATTTGGTTTCACTCAAATGTTGCATTATTGTCTTCCGCTGCAAGCTCTCCAATGCAGGCATCTCGTCAACGTGGAGTGAATACTGGTGATTATTCTAGAGGTTGTGGTAGTGCTGGGAGAGATCAAGCCAACTTGAAAGCAAATGCTGAAACATCAGTTCTGTCCGAGACAATGGCTCTCTTTGGTATGTTTGTTTAGAGCTATGAAGCCTTGGTGGCGGGGGAGTTGAAAGGTAAAGGGATGACAATGTAGGATATGTATCAGGTGGATCTTGATGATCTTGAAGAGACTGACATTCAGTGGCAAATGGCAATGTTGACACTTAGAGCCCAAAGATTCATGAGGCGAACTGGAAGTAAGCATTTCAGAGGTCAAAGCTCTAACTCCAGACTGGGATTTGATAAGTCCAAATTGAGGTATTCCAATTGCAAACAGTTAGGACACTTCAAACGTGAATGCGCATTGCCAATCGTCACTGATCCTAGTAATTCAGGAGTTCCACGACTGGTTTCAAGCGGGAGTAAAGAAGAAATGAATCATAAGAAAGAGACAGCTTTGATTTCTAGTTTTGATTGGAGTGCTGAAGTTGAAGAGACGAGAGAAGAAATTAACCAAGCGCTGGTGGCTGAGATTGTGGAAGGAAAGAAGAAGGTGAACAGTGAGGATGAATTTGATCCGTTCAAAGAACTTAGAGATGAAGCTGAAGTGTTTGTGAAGGTGAAGGAGGATGAGATGGTGAAAGAAAGTAAAGCTGAGAAAATGAGGAAGGAAGGAAGTCAACCCACTGTGCAAGGAAATGAAAAAGATGATGCCGCTACCACTGTCGAGGAGAACAAGTTGAGTACTCTGGTGTGCCAATGTGAGAAAGCTTTAGCAGCAGAAAAGGTGGTGATGGGACTTCCTTATGAGGTAATTCAGGATATGTGTTCTTCAGCATGCAAAATTAGGTTATTTGGTGTTTATAAAGCTAATCGTTTATTAATTGATAATGAAAAAGATTTAAAACGAATTAGTGAGGAACTTAAAATAAACGAGTCTAAATATTTTGTTAAATTAAACGAAGCTTTGAAAAAGAATGATCATTTAAAATGAATAGTTTTGGAAAGAAATGTTGAGATTAACACTTTGAGTGAAAGGGTTGCACTTGCTGAATTTGAAACGAGCAAACTTCAGTCAAAGCTCGATAAATGGACTATATCGGGGATGAAACATGATGACTTATGTAAATCTCAAAGGGGGGCTAGGATTAAAATAGGTTTGGGATATGAAAATGCTAAGGTTTATCCTCCTCCCATTATATACTGTTATTCTCCTATGCATGTTCCTCATCTTTCTAATGATTTGATCACAATAGATACTAACAGTATGTCTGCAGGTTTAGAAGGTGTGAACATTAAGCATGTTCGTGAGGACTACGATTATGGACCGACTAGCGAGCTTGGATGCACTAGTCTTAGTACACCCGAATCTCAACATTCTGTCTTAGATCATAAATCTAGTTTAAATACTGTTTTTGTTTCTAGTCAATCTGTAACAGACACTGTCTCATCTTGTTCAAGTGATGTTTCTATTTCTTCTTTAAATTCTGTGGATTGTAATAATGTTACCTCTTCTGATTTTGTTAATATTGTGAATGATTCCTCCATGATGAGTAACGAGAAATTTAAAAAAATTGTTTTGAATAATTCTTTTCTCACCCTATTCCATCTTTTACCCTAACGAATATTCCTTTATTAAGTGGAAGGGTAACATCATCATCTGATGCAAGTACAAGTGGTACATGTACTACATGTATTTCAGATGAAAATTCATCTTCTTTTGTAAATAACCATTCTTTTCCAAATAAAAACAAATTTAGAGACATGTATGAGACTTACAGTGATGTAGATTCTAAACTGTGCAACATTATGTGGTTATCGATTGAGACTCTTTGGTACCTTCGCAGTTCTTACTGCGAAAGTGCTATAGTCCAGCGAAACTGAACGAAAGATCAAGGTTTTTCAGCGAAACTTTGTAGTCATGTTGTCCGAGCGAACTTAACAGTTTCGCAGAACAAACTTCAGTTTCGCTGCGCCGAAATTATAGTTTCAGCATGTCAAATTTACTACATTGTCTTGCCGAAACTAACTAATAATAGCTGGCGAAATTACTGTTTCGCTTGCCGAAACTAAAAGTTCAACCAGCGAAACTATAATTTCGCAATATTATTTTTTAATATACCGTACTAATGCGTTCCATCTGCTTTTTAGATTAAATGGCCAATCTAAAGTTTGATGAAAGGAACAATATTACTGCTTTGCTAGACGACACCCATTTCAAACCTGCCGGTTTTAGAGACTGCATACGTTGGCTCCAGAGATCTCCAATCGCCTATGCGATCTCACATTCTACTACTATATATGATTTACACATCAGATATTTCGGGCGGACGGAAGAGTATGACACGAGAGCCAATCCTCAGAGAGTTGTGGATAGGGTGATGGAGACTGAGCTGATTATTACTATAGAGATTATATCGAGGGTGTTGATACTTAATGAGGATACAGGAGAGGAGGTTACACTATCTGATCACGAGGTGTTTGATGCATTCAGATCTATGGGATATGAGGGACCTCCGTTTGGTACGAGAAAGGAAATCAAAAAGTCCTTTCTCTCTAAGGAGTGGAGATATATAGCCCACATGTTTATCATGTGCTTAGATCACCAAAAAGGGGGATCAGACGGGCTGAATCTAGACTGGGCTAAAGCCATGGTGATTTGTTGTAGAGGAAGGAAGGCCAACATTGCACGTTTGATCTTTGATTGTATGGATGAAAATGTTATGACACTAAAGAAGGACAAGTGGCTTCTGTACCCTTGATTCCTTCAGATGATTATAGATGATCTCATTCCCAACATTCCTAGACATGGAGAGGTTAAGAGATTAGTACAGATGAACACCCGTATCTTTCTTGACTGCTGTGCTATTCGACATGACTTTAGAGGGAAGATTACTCATCTTTGGGAAAACATGTACCCTCACGAGCGATGGAATTATATCAAGAGGGTCAATGAGTCAGAGGAGAAAAGAGTAGAAGAAACGAGGGTGAAACAGACTGATGCTGTTAAAAAGTGGAAGAGATACGCGAAAGAGAAGGATTATGATTTTGAGGATGAAGTTCATGAGATGGCTGAGGAGGCAAGGGTTTAGAAAGAGAAGAGATCTAAAAAGAAAGCTGATGAGGGAGAAGCTAAGAGAAGGACTAAACACAAACATCAATCTTTTACTGAGTCCTCGAGGAGGGAGGAGAGAGCTGGTTTGGATGAGGATGTGATAAGAAACCTCAACTTATCTCTGGCGAATGAGTTGAGAATGATTAAGACCAAACTCACCAATCAAGAATTAAGGGAAAAGAAGAAGGATGGGTGATAAAAGGGATGACAAGGATGATGGTTGATCAATAGAAATTGATTAGGAGATTGCTTGAATAGGTGAATGGTTTGAAGGCTACAGCCGGCCTGCCTAATAAGCTAACTCAACTTGAGTTAGATGATTTGACTGATACTTCCAAGTACTCATTTCTTAATGTTGGTACAACTTATTGGGCAGGAGAGGGCACATCTGATGTAGTGGCTAAGGAAGTAGGAGGTTCTGGTGTAAGGCATGAGTCTAAGAATATGGTGAATGTTGAAAAGGTGATTATGGCTGCTTTCGTGACCATGCAATTCATTTTGAGAAAGATTTGGTTGGTGAAGAGGTGGTGAGAGAGAATCCAGTTGAAAATGTTGAGAAAACTGTTGAGAAAGGATTGGTGGATGAAGAAGAAGATAATGAGCAGTTGGTGGACTGTGATTCTGAACCCGAATATTATGAGGTTGATGAGAGACCTTTGACCTATGTTTCAAAGAAGGGTGATGATTATGGAGATGTGTTTGAGATGGCTAAGGAAGAATGGTTTGTGAGAGAGAAAGACACTAAGGAGTTAACTCCCCTATTCCAAAACATGGAAGGGTTGAGTAAGACGAAGGCTGACAAAAGAATCATCAGTTGGAAGTATAACCCCAACCTCAAGATGTTTATGATAAAGAGGAGAGGGGGAGGAATTACCTACTTGCATAAGAGGAAGACATTCAAGACCTTTCCAAAATAGGACTTGAGAAGGCTGGCGGTGCTGCCATTACTTGATGCTCATCTGAGTGAGAAAGCTACGTTGTTGGAAAAGGAGATCAAGAATGGTGTGAATGACATTTTGAGTCATTCGGATTCATGAAGGCTAAAAGGAGAAGATCTATAAAGGATAAAGATTGAGAGACGGGCAATGGAAAGATTGTGATGAGGGTGAAACCCCCAAAGACAGTAAACAGGATCAGACTATCAGATCCCCTCCCCCAGCAATTACAAAACTTTGAGAAGTAGTTCTATGATAACAACACGGGGGAGGCTGTGATCAGGGTGAAGAACGGGGTTGAGCATAGATTGTTTGATCCGATGGAATTGTTTGGATTTTATGATGAAGACCTGCTAGTTCTTTTTGAAAATCACATTAAAGCAGGGGCATGGGAGAAGACAAGAAAAGAAGGCAGTCTGTTTATGACTGTGGCGAATAAGGTGAGAGGTGTGAGAGCAAGGTGAAGGAGATAGCTGAGAAGGTGAGAGCACAGGATGAGTTGAATATGGATATGTGGAACTTAACGAAACAATTTGAGCAAGCTAGTGCTCGTCCCGAGGGAGCCAATGAAGCAGGAGGTGACCAGAGTGAATCAGTTGTTAAAGCTCCCAAGGAAGATGCTACAGGAGCTTATGAAGATATATCATAGGCAGCGGGGAAGACTGAAGCTGACCACGGAAGATGCTAGTGCTCGTCCCGAGGGGGCTTATGAAGATCTATGCCTAAAGTTCCCGAGGAAGATGCTGCAAGAGCAGATAAAGATACATAAGATTTAGCGAGAGAGACTGGAGCCGACTAGAAAAATCAAGACAAGTGAATACGGTGAGATCCAACCTAGGGGGAGTATTGAAGATCATGTATAGGTTGGACTCACCTTAGATTAGATTATGTTTATAGTACTTAGTTAATAGGTTTAATGTTAGTTTACTTTTGAATGTTGTCATTTTGTTTAGTTTTGTAGCCCAGCGAAACTATGAGCGAAACTGTAGTTTCGCTCATAGTCAGCTGTTTAGTTCACCCGGCGAAACTGTTGTTTCTTCTGGGTGAAACTATAGTTTCGGCAGCACAGTTTTGCTGTCAGCGAAACTGTGTGCGAAACTAGGTCTGCTATATATAGTTTTGATCTTGTTCATTATTGGGGATCCTTGCAAAAACCCTAATCGATTATTATTGTTGCAAGTGACCTTTGTAAGCTGTCTATTTACTTAAATACATTTGAGCTTTGTTTATGTTGATTGTATTGATCCTTATTGTTCATATTTGAATACATTGTGGTTGTTCTTAGTCTTCTTTATCTTTGTTATCTCTTTATTGTTTCTGATATTGAACGATTCAACATATCATTTGTACTGCAAATCGATCAAATGGACCAACATAAATAATATAATAAAATAATAGATGTATATATATTCCTTAGAAATTTCTCCAACCTTGCTGGTTCGTAGAAATTTCGGTGGAGAATAATAATGTCTGTCTTGTCATTTTTGCAGCTTGCTTGATTGTTGCCTAAAAGATATTAAAGAAGTCAATAGTTTTGTGTTGGGATATGCTTAATAGGCTCAGCCAAAAAGCATAGTATACAGTAATCTCGTGGCTTAACTAACAGAATAAGAAACTTTGTGACTTGGATATTCCCCTTGACATTTTTGGCCTTCACAAAGTCACAAGTCCTTGTTCAAAATTGATTGAGAACGTAAAATATCTTTGTTGATATATTTTTACCAAAAGTATCCTTGTTTCTCTTCCCCATACTATCTCAAAAGCTATTTGCTAGCTCCTCTTTGCATCAAAGAAGCTCCTTGCTGTATTTTACCACGTGCTTATCTCCTCTGCTATGTGTGAACATTTCCTAGAGTGATGTCCTCTGTTCTACGTAAGTATAGACTTGGAGCTCTCATCAACAGGATATGATGATCTTCTCTGTTATACGTAAGTATAAACCTGAAGCTCTCATCTTCCAACCTCAATTGATCAACTCCTCTATTATACGTGATTATAGACCTGGAGCTCTCACCATTTGACGTCTATAAGGACTGTGCTTCTTTTGAATTAAAAGGAATAATCAAGCAGAGCGTGTCACTCTTTTAATATATCATGAGGATAGGATAAGTTATCTCTGCCAAATGTCTGTTAGGACTGAGTCATTTAAGTCTTCTTTAAATGAACCAAAACATGATAACAGTATCTGCAGTTCACTTGTTGAAAAGAAGAAGGCATGGGCTTTAAAGGACAAGTATATCAGCATCCCCGCTGAACTATGACTCTCCGGAAAATCTCTTCAGCTTTTCGTTCTTCTCTATCCTTTTATTTCCTTTTATTATGTGAAAATTATGTGAAGTTTAGTGAGGTCTTGTGGGGCAGTTTCTTTTTGATTCTTTTATTTTTGTTTTTGTTTTTATCTTAATTATTTTCTAAATATTTATATATTAAAAAGAAAATAAAATTTTAAAATTTTAATGTTTTTAAGTTTTTAGCGAAACTATACTTTCGCTGGTAGTTTCGCAGCATGAAACTATAGATTCGCCTGTATTTTTGCTAATTTTTGGGTCATTTCTGATCAAAGCATGTACCGGGCGAAACTAAGTGCTATATATCACATTTTGCAAAATTAACAGATCATTTTCGCTCATTCGAAATTTTAGTCTCTGAGCCCTTTTCAGCGAACTTTTCAACGAGTTTGAGTTTTAGAGTGTTTTATTCGTGATTGATGATCATTTAAGCTTCTGATGTGAGTTTCGAACCCTCGGTTGTAGTTTAATCTTGGTTTAATCAACATTTTAAGGTCTGATTGAACTAAGACTCTTCGGTACCTTCGCAGTTCTTACTGCGAAAGTACTTATAGTCCAGCAAAACTGTACGAAAGTTCAAATGTTTTCAGCGAAACTGTGAAGTTATGTTGTCCGTGCGAACTTGACAGTTTCGCTGGTCAAAACTTAGTTTCGCTTGGCTGTCATTTATAGTTTCGGCGTGCCGAATCTACTTCTTTGACCTGCCCAAACTACATCTTGTTCCTTGCCGAAACTACATTTTCGCTTGCCGAAACTACTGTTTCGGCTAGCGAAACTATACATTCGCCTAGCGAATTTAATTTGATTATACTCTAATTTTTTTTCCCTTTAATTATTATTCTTTATTATTCATTTTAACTTATCTTCCTAATGTGTTTCATCTATTTTTAAAATAAAATGACTAATCTGAATTTCGACGAGCGGAACAACATAACGGCCATTCTGGATGATACTAACCCTAAAGCTGTAGGATTTAGAGATTACAGTCGTTGGCTCCAACGTTCACCCATTGCTTACGTAGTCACCCACTCTCCTACCATTTATGAACTTCAGATTCGAAGTTTCTGGCGAAGTGCCGAGTATGATACTTGAGCCAATCCTAAGAGGATTGTTGCTAGAGTACTTGAGAATGACATCACGATTACTGCGGAGATTATTACACGGGTGTTGAGAGTCAAAGAAGACAGTGGAGATGAGGTTGTGCTGACTGATCAGGAGGTATCAAAGGCCTTCCGGAGCATAGGATACGAGGGCCCTCCTTTTGGGACAAGAAAGGAGATCAAGAAGTCCTTTCTGTCCAAGGAATGGAGATACATTGCCCACGTTTTCATTATGTGCTTAGATCACCGTAAGGGTGGATCAGATGGGCTGAATCTGGATTGGGCCAAAGCCATGATCATATTTTGTAGGGGGCAGAAGGCCAATATTGCCGAACTCATTTTTGACTGCATGGCCGAGAACGTTATGGCCCTGAAGAAAGACAAATGGCTGCTATATCCAAGATTTCTGCAGATGTTGATAGACGATCTGATTCCAAATGTGCCGAGACATGGGGAAATAAAGAGATTGGTTCAGATGAACACTTGGATATTCGCTGACTGTTGTGCCATAAGGCACGACTTTAGTGGGAAGATCACACACTTGTTGGAGAATATGTATCCAGCCGGAAGGTGGAACTATATAAGGAGGGTGATTGAGGCTGAAGACAAGCATGTTGAGGAGACTAGGGAGAAAATAGATAAGTTTGTAAAGAAAAGGAAGAGATATGCCAAGGAGATACAGTATGACTTTGAGGAGGACATTCATAAGACTATGCAGGAGGTGAGGGCTGAAAAGGAGAGACGATCCAAGAAAAGGGCTGATGAGGGGGAGACTGAGAGGAGGACGAAGCATAAGCACTAAACGTTTACTGAGCCCTAGAGAAGGGATGAGAGCGCGGACTAGATGAGGACGTTATGAGGAACCTCAACTCTTCTTTAGCCAATGAGCTAAGCATGATGAAGATAAAGTTGACCAATCAAGAGTTGAGAGAGAAAATAAACGATGAGATGCTAGATGGGATGATAAAGTTGCTGGTGGATTAGCAGAATTTGATTTAGAGACTGCTGCTGAAGGCTGCCGCCGGAGGATCTGGAGTGAGAGTTGATGAGGAAACAGATATTGATGTTGGAAGGAAAGACAATGTAGAGAATGAGGATGAGGTGATAGAGGCTGGTTTTGTTGACTATGGGCTGAATGTAGATACTAATTTAGGAGGAGAAGAGGTTGTGAGAGAGTCAACCGGGAAGGGCTTGATTGATGTAGAGGAGGAGGATGAACAGGTTGTTGATTATGACTCTGAGCCAGAATATTATGAGGTCAATGAGAGACCATTGACTTATGTGGCCAAGAAGGGCTCGAATGAAGGAGATGTGTTTGAGATGTCTAAGGAGGAGTGGTTTGTCAGGGAGAAGGAGGCTGAGGAGTTAACCCCTTTATTTAAAAATATGAAGGGGACGAGCAAAAAGGAAGCTGACAAGAAGATCATTTGCTGGAAATACAACCCCGGCTTCAAAATGTTCATGATTAAGAGGAGAGGGGGAGGCATTACTTACTTGCATTAAAGGAAGGCATTCAAGACCATGCCTAAATGGGATTTAAGGAGATTATCTGTGATCCCAATGATTGATCTAATTTGAGTGAGCGGGCCAAGATGTTGGAGGAAGAGATAAAGAAGGGGATGAATGATAACTTCGAGGCATTTTGGTTTATGAATGCCGAGAGGAGGAGATCGAAGAGGGATAAGGATTGGGAGACCGGAAAAGGTCGGATTGTGCTAAGGGTGAAGCCCCCTAAGACTCTGAGCAGGGTGAGGTTGCCTGATCCCCTTCCCCAACAACTTCAGAGTTTTGAAAAATGGTTTTATGATAATGATACTGGGGAGGGGATGATTAGGTTGAAGAATGGGGTTGAATACAAAATTTTTGATCCGATGGAGATATTTGCTTTTTTGTGATGAGGATCTGCTTATGTTGTGTGAGAATCACATAAAGCGGGGGCAGAAGCTGAAACGCGCAAAGAGGCAAGCCTGTTCATGACGGTTGCCAACAAAGTGAGGGGTGTTTGGGCTGAAGTTAGAGAACTGGCGCAGAAGATTCGGGAGGAAGATGAGATGAGAATAGACGTGCAGGACTTAACGAGACAATTTGAGAAGGCAAGTGCACGTGCCGAGGAAGCTACAACAGCAGGAGCTAACCAAGGAGAATCATCGGCTAAAGCTTCCAAGGATGATGCCGCAGGAGCTAATGAAGAAAGATCTAAGGCGGTTGTAGATACTGGAGCTGAAGAGACAAATGAAGATTGATCAAGACGGTGAGATCCAACCTAGGGGGAGTATTGAAGATCAAGTATATGTTGGACTCACCTGAGATTAGATTTTGTTTATGTTTGATCGTAATAGGTTAAATGTTAGTTTACTTTTGTAAGTATGTTAACTAGTTATGTTTTGATGCCCAACGAAACTATAGTTTCGCTCATAGTCAGCTGCCAGTTTTACCGGGTGAAACTGTTTGTCTCTGCGGGGCGAATCTGTGAATTGGCAGGATAGTTTCGCTGACAGCGAAACTATCAATACTATATATAGATTTGATTTCTTTGATTGTAGGATCCTTGCAAAACCCTAATTCGACTATCATTGTTGCAAGTGCCTTTTGTAAGCTGGAATTTCACGGATATACTATTGAGCTTTGTTATATTGTGAGAATTGGAGTTTGATTGTCTTATTTTGAATACTTTTGGGTTCTTCTTCATCATCAATTGCTTATTTTTTGTGTTTATTGTTGATATTGAACGATTCAGTCATTCAAGTGTACTGTAATTCGATCGTTTTGGACCAACAAGATATGACCATGGCTCCAGTACCAGGAGTTCACGTTCATGTCCAACTCATCCCTGTGAAGAAAAGAAGGCTGATCAGCTGTGTACCACTGCAATAAAGCCTGAACAATCTAGTTTCAAGAGCAAGTCTCACCCTAAGAAGCTTGCTGCATCATCTGAGAAGATGAAGATGAAAATGGAAAGTGATCAAGCTCAGCTTCTACTTAAAGAAAGACTCTCAGAAGGAAGACAATTGATTGTATCATGTGTGGTAATACTTCTCATTTTATTGCATCTACAATCCTAAAAGTACCATCCACATGACCAAGAAGAAGACTTCTAAGAATAAGAAGAAGAAGGAAGCTTCAGAAGGAAAATATCTTCCTCTCGGAACCTCCAAAGTGGAAACGAAGACAAGTGAAAACTTTCCTTCAGAAGAAAATTTTGTCTCGGAAAAAAGGAATGCTTTCGAAGCATTGAAGCATGCTGCAGTATGGCAAGTTCCAAAGGTCTAGTCTCCAAAACTTCCGAAGTTGTTAAGACTTCCAAAGTGTTGAAGTTCAAGTGTAACACCCGGAAATTTTCTTTGAAGCCGACGAAAGAAGAAAAAGAAATAACGTCCAAAGTCGAGGCACCAAACTCGCCAACGAGAGAAACTTTGATGAATGAGGGTATAAAAGGGGGAGGGCCGCCCACACCCTCCCCATTCTTGCAATTTTCAGCTAAAGAGAGGGAGAAGAGAAGGAGAAAAGAGGAGAAAAGCTTGGTTCGGGTGGATTCGAGAGTGGAAATCGTTGTGCAGCGGGTCAAATCGAAGCTCTACCCGACGGGATCGTTTGTATGAGTTCTAGGACCCCTCTTTTACACGTTTTAGAATGATTTTGGGGCAGGAACACATCTGAAAACCCTTTTTCGAGTTTTTGGGTGTAAACCCGTTTTTATGCGTATGTGTATGTGTGTGATGCGTTTGGGGTTGTATTTCGGGCATGCGTATGCTTGAATGATGTTATGGTAGGTGTTTCTAAGGTTTAGAATGGTTGAATTGGGCTAAAATCGATTTTGGAAGAGCTTAGAGGCCGAAAGGGGCAGATTGCATTCGGCTAAAACTGCATTCTGCATCAGCTAGGGCTATACGACCGACTGGAGTGCGATTGGAGGCCATACGGCCGATTGGTGTGCGAATGAGGTCCATGCGCACTATTGCCATGCGACTGAAGTCCATACGCATGATAGCCATATGACTAAAGTTCATGTGCCTGTAATGCATGCGATTGAAGGATTATGCGACTGAGGTTCATTCGCACGAAGGTTGTGCGTCTGAGGTCCATGCGCCTGGAGGCCATGCGACTGAGGTTCATTTGCACGAAGAGTATGCGACTGAAGTCCATGCGCCTGAAGTCATGCGACTGAAGGCCATACACATGAAAGCTATGCAAATGAGAGTCCATACGCATGGATGTCCATTCGCCCATAGGTCCATTCGAATAGAGTCCATTTGCATGATGTCCATTCGCCTAAGTGTTCAGTCGCCTGGAAGGCCATGCGACTGGAGGGTATCCATACACCCAAGTAGGGCTCATACGCC
Organism: Flaveria ramosissima; assembly: GCA_025215565.1. NCBI lineage: Eukaryota > Viridiplantae > Streptophyta > Magnoliopsida > Asterales > Asteraceae > Flaveria > Flaveria ramosissima. The sequence goes on along the minus strand of CM046029.1, from coordinate 50,344,920 downwards.
CGAAAGAACAACGGTGTATCTTATGACTTTCGAGGGAAAGTGCAGTTGAGGGTTTTGACTAGGAAGGGTTCCTGGAAGTTCATGTAAGTTGACTTTGAGGTCATAGACGTTATGTTGAGCATGTTTATGATGATGTGATGTATGATTGATGTGTGTGTATGATGGAATGTATGCATGATGTATGTTGTGTATGTATGATGTTGTCGCGTGTGATGATGCTATATATTGTTATGTTCCTTATTGTTATGTGTGATTATCTTCCCGTGGTTGTGCAATGTACGTTAATGAATGTAACAAAAGTATTATGTAACGTAAAGTGGAAGATAATGAAAAGAGAAATATGATGAATGAATGCATCATTAATGTGTAGGATTCTGTGTGCCCAAGACACTTAGAATATTGATGTGGTTAGTACGTTATGATCCAAGTCGGGTTATACCCAATAACAAGCTTAGCAAACACCAATTAATATTTAATTGATGATATGATCATGCAATTAAATATTTACACCAATTTAGAAAATAGGTTTTCTAAAAGAGTTGCATATGAGATGGAACAATTTATTAGGATATTTTGTTCAATGAGTTATTTGTAATTTTATTTAAATTAGTTAAATAATATTGCAAAACTTATAATGGAGTGACTAGATTATACAATCAAATGGTTACTTGTATATGTGTCTAGTTAAAAGGACTAGTTAACTTGTATTATGTGTTATAATTTTAAGAGGGAATCTCTTAAAATTTAAAACACATGGCTGCCCCCTTGTTGCATTCTCATTGGACCTTTGTGTTTTGAGACTTGCAACTCTTAACTAGCAATTGACTCCACCTCTAACAACACATCATTTCATGCAAACAAAAATCAAAAGACTCTCTCCTCTTTCTCTTCTCTCTCGGATTTAAGGCTGCAGAATTTGGAGTTTTTGGTTTGATTTTGGTGAACTATTCCTAGAAAAAGTGGTGTGTGCTTCACAAGGCTTGGGGTATAAGCACTTGAGGACTCCTCCTTGAAGTCTTGGCCAAAAGAACAAGCATCAAACACCTCATTTTGGTCGACATTTGCTGCTGGAACAAGGTAGTTGTCACAGCTTGTTCAAGCTGTGATTTTATGTACGTTTATGTTTTGTCATAGCTTGTTTCATTCACATACATGATCCTTTTGTTTGGGTTTGCTTTTCTACATTAAATGGACACTAAGAACATGAAATATTCAGCTTATAAATGGGTTTTAAAGCTATATATATGTCCGCTGCGTTTTTCTGAAAGTTTAAATGGTTAAACATGGATTTTGTGTTCTTGCAAACCCGTCAATGGCATCTAGAGCCGGTTATGTGGATGACTTGCTTGTGTTGTTCTTTAAAATTGGTTTTAAAGGATGTTTATAGACATATTTTAGGCTGTTTTTTGGGCTGTTATTGTTTGGTTGAATGATTCCCCAACTTTCAAGGTCATATCACACATGCTAGTGATTAGATCTTGAAAGATACATATCTTGATGTGTTGATTGTTTGGACAATATTTAAAACCAAAAATTTCAGTTTATGTTGGCTGAAATTTGGTGGTTTTAAAAGGGGTTTCATTAGGTGTTTTGATGTTATGATCATTGGATGATAAAGTGCATAACCTAGCCATTGACCTTGTGATGTTTGGATGCTTGTGTTGGTTGTATTCATTCATTCAATTTGGTTGTAATTTTGTTTCATTATTTGGGTTGTAATTATTCATTCATTTGGGTTTGTAATAGATTAGGTGCATTTCTTTTATTAGAAAAATGTATTAGGATACAATTTTGTAAAAGGAAGATGCACAAGTTCAAGACCCGAAGATGGACATCAAAGACATGGAACTTGAAGCATATGGATGCAAGTTCAAGTGGGGTCCAAGATGACCTGCATTTTATGATTGTTTTCAACCTTAGAAAAGACCTTATGACAACACTTGTGATGGCAAACAAGTGTTGTCAACTTAGTAGCTATGGTTATGCACTCATGTTTGTATATATATGCTTGTTTGATTGTTTGTTGTTTGATTGTTTGGTTTGTATTTGAATATTCATAACAAACTCATTAACAAACTTAACAAGCTGAAAATGTTGGTTCTTTAAAGTTAATAAAAGTTATTAAAATGGTTTAATGATTTTAAAGATTAAAATTGGTTTTAATCTAAGAACCATAGGGTACCTTGTATTTGAAAGCATACAAATACAAGTACAAGAGTTTTTAACTAGAATTAAGAAATCTCTATAATTTTAAAAACGAGATCAACACCGTCCTTTTACACAACACTTGAGTCACTTGGGAACTCTTAGTGGGATAAAGGTCACCTAACCATTTTGAGGGAACTTGTGATTTGAGGTGAGAATGCCTTACCTATGGGATAAAGGTCACCTAACCATTTGTTTTGGCAAACTCACACGTGGGTGTAAGTAGGATGTCTTGATTTGCAAACCGTGTTAAATGGATCACCTACAATGTGGTTTCCAAATGGTGTTGATGGGATTTACATGCCGACTTTACATATGATGTTCAAGAGTCGATCCCATACCTCTAGAAGTTGCAAATGGTTGCAACCGTCAATCGTTGACCACCTTATTAATTTAAATCGTGGGATAAAGGTCACCTAACCACAATTTAAATGTAATGTTGGGTTCTAGATTTTAATATATAATTGACCTTAATAGGCCTTAATTATTAAAATTGATAATATCGAAAATACTAAATAAAACTTTGTTAAATTTTGTAGATGGCCTCTAATAATGATAATTCCGATAACTCATCCGCGTCCAACCAATCTTTACGAGCGATCCTCCAAAAGGAACGTCTAAATCACAACAACTTCATCGATTGGTATCGAAACTTGAGAATCGTTCTCAAGCAAGAGAGAAGATCGTACGTTTTAGACGACCCTATCCCTGATCAACCTAGCGAGGATGATAAGGAGGCCTTCAATGATTGGCTAAAGTACACTGAGGACTCCGTCCAAGTGTCTTGTCTCATGCTAGCGAGCATGACTCCGGATCTCCAAAAGGAGTATGAACACCACGGGGCTTTTGACATGATAACCCAGCTGAAGGAAACGTTCCAACAGCAAGCGAGGGTTGAGCGTTTCGAAACGGTTCGAGCACTCCATGCATGTCGTATGGATGACAACCAATCTGTTTCATCTTATGTACTTAAGATGAAAAGTCATATTGACCGCCTCGAGAGGCTTAATTGTCCCGTCTCGAAGGAATTGGCCACGGATTTGATCCTCAATGGCCTTACCAAAAGGTTCGAGACATTCGTGTTGAACTACAACATGAATGCTTGGGATAAAAGCATTGGTGAGCTTCACTCAATGCTTAAAACGGCCGAGGCGGCCATGGGTAAAAGGGTTTTACCCGTTCCATTACATGAAGCAACTGTAACAGAAGGCCACAAAAGGCCTCGTCCCGCACCCAAGGCAAAGGTGCCAAGGGTAAGGGACCCGCTTGGGGAAAAGGGAAAGGGGTGGCAAGGGTGCCACCCAAACCACAAAGAGAAGAAGCAAAAGGTTGCTACAAATGCCCCATGCTTCAAGTGTGGGGAGATTGGACATTGGGCAAGGAATTGTCCTGTCCATCTCCAAGAGTTGAAAGCCAAGAGGATGCCGGGCAGACCTCAGGTACAATATACATGATTCATATTGATCTTAATGTTACATCTTCTAACACATGGGTTATTGGATACCGGATGTGGAACTCACATTGCAATTTGTTGCAGGGGTTCACAAGAAGTAGGGACTTCAAACAAGGGGATGTTAGCCTCTTCATGGGAAATGGAACTAAAGTCTTAGTTGAAGCTCGTGGAGACTACATCCTAAGACTTCCAAGTGGTTTGGAAGTTATTTTTAAGAATGTTTTGTATGCTCCTCCAGTTTGACTAGGAACATTATTTCTGTATCCCAATTAAGACTTATGATTATGTATTATCTTTTATTGAAAATATATGCAATGTTTCTTTAAGAAATGGTATGTTCTATTTTAAAGCTATTCCAATTAATGGTATTTATGAATTGGTTCATGAAAATACTTTAAATAGTTCATTGTACCAAACTAACACCAAGAAACTCAAGTTGGACTTAAGTGATACCTATCTTTGGCATTGTCGTCTTGGTCATATAAACAAGAAACGTTTACAAACACTTCAAAAGAATGGTCTTTTAAAACAAATGAATATGATTCATTTGATGTTTGTGAGTCTTGTTTACAAGGTAAGATGACTAAGGCACCCTTTAGTGGAACTACCGAAAGGGCAAAAGATTTATTAGGAATCATACATTCGGATGTATGTGGTCCTTTTAAGCCAATGACTAGGAATGGTGAAAGATACTTCATTACCTTTACCGACGATTATAGTCGCTATGGGTATGTGTACTGTTAAGGCACAAAGACGAAGCTTTTGAAATGTTCAAAATCTTCAAAAATGAAGTAGAAAATCAACTCAACAAGTCAATTAAAATTCTTCGTACCGATAGAGGAGGTGAATACCTAAGTGATGCCTTTCAAAATCATCTTAGGAGTTGTGGGATTGTCTCACATCTCACTCCACCTGGAACACCACAACATAATGGTGTGTCTGAGAGGAGGAATCGAACCTTATTGGATATGGTCCGATCTATGATGCTAGAAGCACATTACCTCTATCATTTTGGGGTTTCGCTCTGCTCTCCGCGGCCCGTATTCTAAATATGGCCCCAACCAAAAAGGTGGAAAGGACACCTTTTGAGATATGGCATGGAAGGGTTCCATCCCTATCATACTTAAGGGTTTGGGGTTGTGAGGCTTATGTTAAAACTCCCACCCCAAACAAATTGGAATCCGATCCACCAAGTGTATCTTTATTGGATATCCTAGAGATTCTATGGGATATTATTTCTATGATCCACTGGAACAAAAGGTGTTTGTTGCCAGAAAGGGTGAGTTCTTAGAAGCAAAGTTCTTTATGGAAGGAGCTGGCAGTAGAACAGTGGATCTTGAAGAGGATCAAGAACCACAACCCGATATACGTTTGGTTGAAAGTAGCACTCAACATGAGGATGTTGAGGATGATCAAGGGGTTGATCAAGACACACAAGACGTTCGCAGAAGTGCTAGAATTAGTAATCCGCTGAAAGATACGGATTTTTCATGGATGGATGCTATGTGATGGATTATGATGACCAACCACATACCATGATGCAGGTCAATACGGATTGTGACAAATGGCTTGAAGCCATGAACGTTGATTGCAATCCATGTATGACAATCAAGTAGGGGACTTGGTTGTACCATCCTCTTAACTCCAAAATAGTTGGAAGTAAGTGGGTTTTTAAGAAGAAAACGGATATGCATGGAAACTTGGATACTTATAAAGCTAGACTTGTAGCAAAAGGTTTCACTCAAACTCAAGGGGTTGATTATGATGAAACTTCTCACCTGTTGCGATGCTAAAGTCTATAAGGATATTGTTTGCCATAGCTGCTCATTATGATTATGAGATTTGGCAAATGGATGTCAAAACCGCTTTCCTAAATGGATATCTTGAGGAAGATGTCTATATGGTTCAGCCTGAAGGTTTTGTCGATCCAAAACATCCTAATAAAGTATGCAAGTTAAAGAAATCAATCTATGGATTGAAACAAGCATCAAGAAGCTGGAATCATCGTTTTGATGAGGAGGTCAAGAAATTTGGCTTCATCAAAAACGCTGATGAAGCATGTGTGTATAAGAAGGCTAGTGGGAGCACAATAACTTTCCTAGTATTGTATGTTGATGACATACTGCTATTTGGAAATGACATTCCAACCTTGGAAGGTGTAAAAACCTGGCTTGGAAGTTGTTTTTCCATTAAGGATCTTGGTGAAGCCGCCTATATTCTGGGAATAAAGATCTATAGGGATAGATCAAGGCGGTTGATTGGTTTGAATCAAAGTGCATAATTGATAAAATCTTGAAGAGATTCAAGATGGAGAACTCTAAGAAAGGTACCGTACCTATTCAAAGAGGAACGATGTTGAGTACACTCAATGTCCAAGCTCAAAGGAAGAGCAAGATAAAATGAAGGCCATCCCATACGCATCTGCTATTGGATCCATCATGTATGCAATGATATGCACTCGACCGGACGTGTCATGCGCCTTAAGTATGACAAGCCGTTACCAACAAAATCCTGGAAACAGTCATTGGATGGCTGTTAAGAACATACTTAAGTACCTAAGGAGGACAAGAGATATGTTCCTAATCTATGGATCTGGTGACGAGGAACTCGTTGTAAAAGGTTACACGGATGCGAGTTTCCAAACCGATCGTGATGATTCACGGTCTCAATCGGGATACATTTTCATTCTGAATGGAGGAGCTGTCTCTTGGAAGAGCTCCAAACAGGATGTGGTGGCTCTATCAACTACAGAATCAGAATATGTCGCCGCCTCATTGGCAGCTCAAGAAGCTGCATGGTTGAAGAAATTCATTGCCGATCTGGGGGTTGTCCCTTCCATTCAGGAACCCCTAGAGATCTTTTGTGACAACGAGGGTGCGATTGCTCAAATCAAGGAACCTCGTGCTCATCAAAAGACTAGGCACATTGAGCGGAGATTCAACTACATACGAGATGAAGTTGAAAAGGGAAAGATATGTATTCGCAAAGTTCACACGGATCAAAACGTTGCGGATCCTCTCACGAAGCTCCTTGAAAAGGCAAAGCATGAAGGTCATACTTGTGCCATGGGACTTCGATATTCTAGTGATTGGATTTGATCTGCAAATTTTGTATTTGGATATGTGGAACTTTCTATTATTTGAATAAAGTTATTTGGTTATAATGTTTCAAATAATATTCCAATTTAGCATGTTTAATCCATGAGTAAAATGTTTACTCTAAATGTCCGTAGTCGTTCATACTTGTGGGAACAAGTTTGAAGGTAAGACTATTATGAACTTGGATTGGTTGATATTCATAAGGATGAATATAGAGCAATGGGTTGCTGCCAGGGTTCATAGATATTTGTGGGATACAAACATTGGACTAACCCGCATCTCAAATTTTACTACATGGAATCTTATTGATTGATCATAAGTGAATTTGAGTAAAGGCGAATATCATTTGGTATCCTCCGACCTGAGATACATATTGGGTTTTGATATTCACCAAGTATCACACCTTGAGCATATTCTTCACTGTCCTGAAATAGTGGACAGTACATAAGGATATGTTCAGGTATAACACGAGGTGTTCGTGAGAAACGTATGTAGTCAAGATGGAATTTGTTCCTCTTATTCGTTGAGAGTAAGATGTCTAAGGCCTGATTAAGTTAAATCAACAAGGAATGATCATTCTGTGTCCTTGGATTTAACATGACATCTGTAACAAAAGGATAGATGATCGATTCACCTAAATTATTTCAAGTAGGGTACTTGAAAGGGATGATGTTATTGAATGGCTATAAGTCATACGTATTAAGGGTAGTAAACCGTTGTTAGGCGGTATTTACTGCTTGCATCAATCTTCTATGAATCTTGGGCAAGTGGGAGATTGTAGGATTCTGTGTGCCCAAGACACTTAGAATATTGATGTGGTTAGTACGTTATGATCCAAGTCGGGTTATACCCAATAACAAGCTTAGCAAACACCAATTAATATTTAATTGATGATATGATCATGCAATTAAATATTTACACCAATTTAGAAAATAGGTTTCTAAAAGAGTTGCATATGAGATGGAACAATTTATTAGGATATTTTGTTCAATGAGTTATTTGTAATTTATTTAAATTAGTTAATAATATTGCAAAACTTATAATGGAGTGACTAGATTATACAATTAAATGGTTACTTGTATATGTGTCTAGTTAAAAGGACTAGTTAACTTGTATTATGTGTTATAATTTTAAGAGGGAATCTCTTAAAATTTAAAAACACATGGCTGCCCCCTTGTTGCATTCTCATTGGACCTTTGTGTTTTGAGACTTGCAACTCTTAACTAGCAATTGACTCCACCTCTAACATCACATCATTTCATGCAAACAAAAATCAAAAGACTCTCTCCTCTCTCTCTTCTCTCTCGGATTTGAGGCTGCAGAATTTGGAGTTTTGGTTTGATTTTGGTGAACTATTCCTAGCAAAAGTGGTGTGTGCTTCACAAGGCTTGGGGTATAAGCACTTGAGGACTCCTCCTTGAAGTCTTGGCCAAAAGAACAAGCATCAAACACCTCATTTTGGTCGACATTTGCTGCTGGAACAAGGTAGTTGTCACAGCTTGTTCAAGCTGTGATTTATGTACGTTTATGTTTTGTCATAGCTTGTTTCATTCACATACATGATCCTTTTGTTTGGGTTTGCTTTTCTACATTAAATGGACACTAAGAACATGAAATATTCAGCTTATAAATGGGTTTTAAAGCTATATATATGTCCGCGCGTTTTTCTGAAAGTTTAAATGGTTAAACATGGATTTTGTGTTCTTGCAAACCCGTCATAATGAATGAATGAAAACATGAAAGTCTTGCAAGCGAAGTGTACCAAAGTGCACGGCTCTAAATGCCTTAAGCTCAACCGTGTATGGTTCTGCTAATCTTTAAGAGTTCACGCAGGGGTTCCAGTCTTTGTGACTGATCATCGGTGTAGTACCCACATTGTTGGGGGTGTAGTACCCACATTGTTGTGGTGTTGTACCCACATTGTTGGGGGTGTAGTACCCACATTTTTGGGGGTGTAGTACCCATATTAGTGGGGGTGTAGTACCCACATCGTTAGGGGTGTAGTATGTCATAGTTACCCATATCGTTATGGGTGTAGTATGTCATGGATACCCATATTGTTGGGGGTGTAGTATATGATGGTTACCCGAGCTACGCATAACGTCGGGGGTGTAGTATGTAGTGGTTTATAGCGGTTTCCCGAATTACCCATAATGTTGGGGGTGAAGAATATAGTTGGGATCTTTGTCGCTTACCCCGGTGCTGGTGCCAGGTTATGTGCCGTGTAGAAGTCGTTTATGAACTTTGGCCCAGTAGTCATATAGTTTGGGGCATAGCTGTTGACATTGATCCCGAACGTGATGAAATAACCGATGTAACGATCCTGAACCTTACCTTAGGTACTGTGACCATGAGGTGTTGTGCACCGTTATAGAAGGTCTATGATAGGCCTAGGTCCTGTACCATGAACAGAAGGGTAAAGTTTATGGTTTGATGGAAAGGAAAGATATAATAATTAACGTATGAATAAAGTAAGAACGTATGAACGAACGAAAGTTAAAGTACGAATGTAATGATGAAGATAATAAACATTATCTATGTGTACGTATAATGTGTGATTGCATGTATGTAAAGAGTGGTTTTAACGAAAGAAAAGCATGTTTTATTATAAAACTAGAACTCACTCAGCAACGCTGACTTTGGTTTTTTTTTCTAGTTGGCAGGTATGTTGCTGAGGATGGCACGGGGCGGCTACTCAGTTTATTTTGGATGGCATCCAATGTTATAATGCTTTGTAATGAAATGTAAAATGATATTGTGAAATGAACGGTTGTATTTCTTTGCAAAAGTATTTTGACGAAATGAAAATGTAGTTTTTAAATGTTTCCGCTGCAACGTTTTATGGAAGTGAAATGTAATTATATGTTTTATGTGCAATGAGGATCCAACTGTAAGCGTCCCGGGAACGGGGCCTTACATCAAGTCTAATCTTCCAAATATGGTGTGGAAGATAAAGGAACACCACTAACTGAAAGTTCTTCATCAACAATAGCAAATGATCCTCAAAGTCTGAGCATAGGATCAATCACTGTTGCATTTTCTTCAATCCACTTTGACAAGGCCAAGACAATTGAGGCTTGGTTTCCAAATTTAAGTAACCATCTCTTTTTATTCAGGAACAGCTAAAGAGAAAAAGAAATGTATGGATCATTCATAGTTGTTGTTCCAGGCTGTTCCAGGCATATGACATGCAATGACTTCTTGCTTCAAAACTTTGAGAAGATTGATAGAGGGTTAGTTGCTTTTGGAGGAGATGTAGGTGATTATATTAATGGTAGGGGCAGGGTCACAAATGGTAAGCTCAACATTGAAAAGATAAACTTTGTTAAGGATCTTGGATATAGTTTACTGAGTGTATCCTAATTTTGTGATCAGAGACACAACATGCTCTTCACTGAGCATGAGTGCATTGTTCTCAAGCTCGAGGTGGTCATTCCTCAAGAGCATATCCTTCTCAGAGCCCTCAGGAAAGGGAACATCTACAAGATGGATTTGCATGAAACATCTCCGTCAAAAGAAGTTTCTTGCTTTCTATCTTAAGCAAATAGGGATGAGTCTTTCCTTTGGCATAAAAGAATGTGTCATGTAAATTTTAAAAAACATGAACAGATTAAAGAATGATTTGGTAACTGGAATGCCAAAGAAAGAGTTTACAAGTGATGATCATTGTGTTGCATGCTTAAAAGGGAAGCAACACAAGGTGTCTCACAAACCAAAGGAAGAGAACTCAATCACTAATCCCCTACACTTATTACACATGGATCTCTTTAGCCCAACAAGTGTAATGAGTCTAGGAAGGACCTCATATTGTTGGTGATCACAGATGATTTCACAAGATTCAGTTGGGCCTTCTTCCTTAGAACGTCACTCTAAATATTGAGAATCAATGTGATCACAAGGTCAAGACCATAAGATGTGATCAAGGAACTGAATTCAAAAACCAAATCCTTGATACATTTTATGATGAAAAGGGTATTACAAGACAATATATTGCTCCCAAGACTCCTCAGCAAAATGGTGTTGCTGAGAGGAGAAACAGGAGACTTATTGAAGCTGCAAGAACCGTCTTGACCAACTCTAAACTGTCCATCACCTTCTAGGTAGAAGCAGTCAACACTGCCTACTATGTGCAGAACAGAGTTTTAGTAGTTAAGACTCACAATAAGACTCTTTATGAGCTGTGGCACAAAAGGAGACATTTCATTGGTTTCCTCAGATCATTTGGATGTCCTTGCACCATCTTGAATACCAAAGATCAAGTAGCCAAATTTTTTGACACATCAAATGATGGTCACTTCATTTTAAACTCTTCCCAAGCTAAGGCTTACAGAATATACAATCTTAGAACTAGAATAGTTGAGGAGTGAGCCGATATGACCTTCAATGAGCACACTCCCATTGTAAAAGGTTCTAGTCCTGATTGGTTATTTGATCTTGATTTAGTTACCAACTATTTTAACAATTCTTGTGAGAATGCTTTAGGATATACAGGTAACTTATTAATAGGAAATCCGGATCCAAGGTTTGAGCTGAGAAGACCAAGCAAGAACACTACTGCAGTTCTAGTGGTAACTAACCCTACAGATGGAGTTCTTATCAGCACAACCATGACAAATTCAGCTGATACATCTGTGGTGCCTACAAATTCCAGCTTAGAGGCATAGAACTCAAATGAAGGAGCTTCAAATGTAGGAGGAACTGGTAGTGGTGACAGTGATCAAGAATTTCTTGATGTTGATAACCACTCCATAGAAGACAACATCAATGATGTCACACACATATTAGATCAAGTTTCTCTTGATAAGTATGATGATGTGGTGGGTGACACTCCATTGCCAGATCTAAACTTCACAAATTTGGATTTTTCCAAACAACTTGCTGTGATTCCTCAACTTTGTATCCACAAGTTACACCCTACTACAAACATCATTGGAAATGTTGACACATGGGTGAGAGCAATAGAACAAATCCATGACAAAAATGTTTGTCTATACTCTTGCTTTTTATCCCCGATAGAGCCAAATAAAGTTGATGAGGCTTTGAACGATGGAAGTTGGAATGAAGCAATGCAGGAGGAGTTGCTTAATTTTAAAAGACAAAAGGTTTAGAACCTATGTCCACTTCTTCAAGGGAAGACCACCATAGGTACCAAATGGGTGTTTAGGACCATGAAGGATGATAGAGGACTTGTCATCAAGTGCAAGGCTAGACTAGTTGTTCAAGGGTACACATAACAAGAAGGGATATACTATATAGATGTTTTTGCTCTAGTGGCAAGACTTGAAGTTGTTAGAATATTCCATGCTTTTGCTGCATCCAAGGATTTCAAGGTCTACCAACTTGATGTCTAATGTGCTTTTCTATATGGGTGATTAATGAAGAAGTGTATGTCAAACAACCACCTGGCCTTGCAGACCCAGATCATCTTGATTATGTCTTCAAGCTTGATAAAGCTCTTTATGGATTGCACCAAGCTCAAAGAAAGTGGTATAAGACACTATCTTAGTATCTTTGTTAACATGGCTACAAGAGAGGTACTATAAATGGAATAATCTTCATCAAAGGAACATGGAATGACTTGATGCTAGTTCAAGTTTATGTGGATGGCATTCTTTGGTTCACCTAATCCCAAGCTCTATAAAGACTTTGAGAAGCTAATGAAGAATAGATTTGAAATGAGTGTCATGGGGGAACTCAATTTCTTTCTAGGAATTTAAGTGAAGCAAGTGGACAATGGAATCTTTATAAGTCAGTCAAAGTATGTACAAGACATACTTACAAGATTCAACATGACTGAATTTAAGGTTGCAAAGACTCCCATAGTAAGAAACCACTCCTTTGGACCTGATCTTGAGGGTGAGTGTGTGGATGAACATCTCTATATAGCTATGATTAGGTCTCTTATATACCTCACAGCTAGCAGGCCTGATATCATGTTTGCTACATGTATATGTGTAAGATATCAAGCCAACCCCAAGATGTCACACCTAGTTGCTGTCAAGAGGATTCTTAGATATCTCAATGGTGCTCCTTAATTAGGTCTTTGGTATCCAAAGAAATCTGATTTTAATTCGTACGCCTATACAGATAGTGACTATGGTGGTTGCAATATGATTGGAAAGTCTATATCTAGGGGGTGTCAATTCCTTGGTGGAAGGATAGTCTCATGGCAATACAAGAAACAATCATGTTTGTCTACATCAACTGCTGAAGCTGAATACATTGCTGCCGCTAGTTGTTGTGCTCAAGTGCTTTGGATTCAGAATCAAATGATGGACTATGGATTCAACTTCAAGGAGACTCCAATCCACATAGATAACAACAGTGCTATCTCTATCATAGAGAATCTGTGCATCACTCAAGGACAAAACACATCAACATCAGGTATCATTTAATTAGAGATCATTTTGAAAAAGGATTGCTAAAAATGAAGATCAAGTACAGGTTGGACTCACCTTAGTTTAGTTTAGATTATGTTTATATTACCTTGTAATAGGTTTAATGTTAGTTACTTTTGAAGTAGTTCATTTTGTCTAGTTTTGTAGTCCATCGAAACTATAGTTTCGCTCATAGTCAGCTGTTGTAGTTCACCCGGCGAAACTGTTGTTTCTGCCGGGCGAAACTATAGTTTCGGCTGTACAGTTTCGCTGCCAGCGAAACTGTCTGTGAAACTAAGACTACTATATATAGATTTAATCATTTTCATTGTTGGGGTATCCTAGCAAAACCCTAAACGTTTATCATTGTTGCTAGTGACCTTCGTAAGCAGTATTATCACAAAAATACATTTGGGCTTTGTTATTATTTGTGTTGTTCATCATTGTTCTTATTTTGATACACTTGTGATTTTTCTCAATCTTCTTCATCTTAGTTGTCTATTGTTTGTATTTGATATTGAACGATTCAACAACTCATTTATACTGCAAATCGATCAAATGGACCAACAATATGGTATCAGAGCCTTAGTGCTCATGATTTGTTTAGTTTTTGGTTGTTTTTGTTCAATATTAAGTTTTCCTCAATTTCAGCTCAAATTCTAGTGTATTTGATATGGAATTTGCTTGAATTTTGTTTGTTCTTGGTTGGAGAAGCTCTGTTAATCATCAGATATCAAATCCATTGAGTTTTTGATGATTTTAGATTGATTTCATGTTGAAAAAGGTTTTAAGCTTCATCCAGCGAAATTACAGATTCATCCAGCGAAAGTGTCTGCTCTTCCAGCGAAACTACATGTGTTATCCTATTTGAAGTTGTTTTCAGCCATCCTGCGAAACTAGTTTCATTGAACGAAAGTTCAACAGTGTTTGTGGGTGATTTACAAGCGAAATTGCTGCCAAAAGTACTTTTGAATGAAAGTTCAAGCTTGTTTCGTGCGAAATTGTCGGCGAAACTAAGCAATTTCAGGCATTTGGCTTGCGAAACTGCTGCCGAAATGCTAAACTAAGGCGACCCAGCGAAACTAGTTTTTCTCTGCGAAACTGTCTACGAATTTACCGATTTTCAACGAAACTATTTCTTTACGAGCGAAACTGTAATGTCAAAGATGACTTCCCTCACCCTTGCTAATCTTGAAAGTGTAGCTCCTAATTGACCTTTGAGACTCATTAACGGGGATAATTTCGAGGATTGGAAGAGATGCCTCAAAGCCTTTTTCTTCTACACTGACCACAATCAATGGGAATCTATCATTTCTAGTCCTCACATACCAACTGTCACAGTTGGTGATGTTGTATCTCAAAACAAGGACTCGTCCACATTCACTGAGAAGGATCTGAAGCTGATCGATCGAGACCAGAAAGCTTTTGGAGCATTAACTCTCTGCCTCGCACCAGACATCTACAATCGATTTGCTGAGCATAAGAATGCTAAGTCCCTATTCGATGCTCTATGTGAGTTGTATGATGGTAATGATGAGCTAGTGAAAGATAAGAGCATTCAAGCTGAGAAGGAATTCAACTCCTTTGTGGGATATAAGAACGAGAGTCTCACAGATCTCACAAATCTTTTTCTGACAGTTTCAAGCACACTAAAAAATATGATGAAACACTTTCCAACAGTGAGCAAGTAAACAGATTGCTAGACTCTCTCCCACCTCAATGGAGCCTTCAGGTGAGAATGCTAAAGCAGGAAAGTGGTTTCATTGATTACAAGCTGATGGACATCATCAATAAGCTTAAATCCTTTGAGTTAGACATGAAAAGAAGGGAATTCAACCAAACCATGATGCCTACATCTGGTTTCACTCAAAATGTTGCATTACTGTCTTTCGCTGCAAGCTCCAGACATCTAGTCAATGAGGAGTGAATACTGGTAATTACTCAGGAGGTTGTGGTACTGTTGGGAGAGATCAGGCTAATTCGAAAGCAAATGTTGAAGCTTCAGTTCCATCCGAGACAATGGCTCTTTTTGGTATGTTTGTTTAGAGCTATGAAGGCTTAGTTGCGGGGGAGTTGAAAGGCAAAGGAATGACGATGGAGGATATGTATCAGGTGGACCCTGATGATCTTGAAGAGACTGATATTCAATGGCAAATGGCAATGTTGACACTTAGAGCTCGGAGATTTATGGAGCGCACTGGAAGAAAGAACTTCGGAGGTCAAAGCTCTAACTCCAAACTGGGATTTGATAAATCTAAGCTGAGGTGTTTTAATTGCAAACAGTTGGGACATTTCAAACATGAATGTCCATTGCCAATCATCGCTGATCCTAGTAACTTGGAAGTTCCACGACTGGTTTCTAGCAAGAGTAAAAAGGATATGAGTCATAAGAAATAGACAACTTTGATCTCTAATTTTTATTGGAGTGCTGAAGTTGAAGAGACGAGAGATGAGATTAATCAAGCACTGGTGGTTGAGATTGTAAAAGGAAAGAAGAAGGTAAACTATGAGGATAAATTTAAACCATTCAAAGAACTCAAAGATGAAGCTGAGCTGTCTATGAAAGTGGAGGAGGATTAGAGGGTGAAATAATGTAAATTTGAGGAACTAGAGAATGAAGGAAGTCAATCCACTGAGCAAGGAAAAGAAAAAGATGATGTTGCTATCACTGTCGAGGAAAGCAAGTCAAGTACTTCGGTATGCCAATGTGAGAAGGCCTTAGCAGCAGAAAAGGTGGTGATGGGACTTTCGTATAAGGTAATTCAGGACATGTGCTCTTCAGCATGTAAAATCAGATTATATGGGGTTTATAAAGCTAATCGTTTATTAATTGATAATGAGAAAGATTTAAAAAGAATTAACGCGGAACTTAAAATAAATGAATCTAAATATTTTGTTAAACTAAGCGAGGCTTTGAAAGAGAATGATCACCTAAAATGAATTGTTTTGGAAAGAAATGTTGAGATTAACACTTTGACTGAAAGGGCTACTCTTGCTGAATTCGAAACAAGCAAACTGCAGTCAAAGCCAGATAAATGGACGATATCGGGAATGAAACATGATGATCTATGTAAATCTCAATGGGGGGCTAGGATTAAAACAGGATTGGGATTTGAAAATGCTAAGGTTTATCCTCCTCCCAGTACTTACTGCTATTCTCCTTTGCATGTTCCTCATCCTTCTAATGATTTGATCAAAACAGATACTAACAGTATGTCTGCAAGTTTAGAAGGTGTGAATCCTAAGCATGTTCGTGAGGACTACGATTATGGACCGACTAGCAGCCTTGGATGCACTAGTCTTAGTACACCTGAATTTCTGCATCCTGTTTTAGATCATAAATCTAGTTTAAATTTTATTTTTGTTTCTAGTGAATTTGTAATAGACTCTGTCTCGTCATGTTCTTGTGATGTTTCAATTTCATTTTTAACTTCTGTGGATTGTGATGATGCTACTGTTTCTGATTGTGTTAATAGCGTGAATGATTCCACTAAAAGGAGCAATGAGAAAAATAAGACTTATTGTTTTGAAAAATTCTTTTCACATCCTATTCCATCTTTTACCCCAATGAATAATTCTTTATCAAACGAAAGGATATCGTCATCATCTGACGCTAGTACAAGTGGTACAAGTACTACATGTACTTCTGATGACAATTCATCTTCTTTTGTAAATAACTATTCTTTTTCAAATAAAAACAGACCTTGAGACATGTATGAGACATACAGTGATGTAGATTCTAAACTATCTGAATATGATGAGGAAATACATATTGATCCAATCCCTACCCCGTTACATAACAGACCTATATTAAAACCACACTGTTTTAGGTGTATAAAGATAATCATGTAGTTAAGCATTGTCCAGAACTAAATCATAGACATGTTAATAGGAATTCATTTGGGAATAGGATTGACAAAATTAGTTAATAATTTCTTCTATAAGAAATCTGTTCTTCCTAAACCCAAAGTTGTTCAAACTTGGGTCCCCATTTCACCTGGTTAACCTGTTCTTTGTTATGTTTGTAGGAGTCATCCACGAAGGTCGTCAACAGTGTATGGCATGTGGATAGTGGATGCTCCAGACATATGACGGGGCTCAAGGACTTACTGACCAATTATCGAATAATAAATGGAGGATATGTCGCATTTGCTGGCGACAAGAAAGGAGGGAAAGTGATCGGTCAAGGAGAAGTTTCCAATGGGTCTCTAACTTTAGAGAAAGTCAATTATGTATCCGACCTTGCGTTTAATATGTTGAGTGTCTCTCAGATTTGTGATAAGGACATTCCGTTCTTGTTCAAGTCTAATGAATGTCTCTTTTTAAAATCTGAGATTGATATTCCAGATGAGATGGTACGAATGAGGCCTCCAAGAAAGAATGATACATATCTTTTTGACATGGGTTCAAGGGAGTCAACATCTACCGTCACCTGTCTTCAGTCCAAAGCTTCCACTTCTGAGTCTTTTCTATGGCATCGCAGATTGAGCCATGTTAATTTCAAAAATATAAACAAATTGGTTAAAAACAATCTCGTTAGGGGACTACTTTTAAAATATTATTCTGTGGTTGAAAAATGTATGGCTTGTGCCAAGGGTAAACAACATAAGAAACCACACAAGCCAAAACTCGTAAATAGCATATCTAATCCCCTTGAGTTGTTACACACTGATTTGTTTGGCCCAATCAGTGTTAACTCAATTGCTAAAATATCTTTATGTCTTGTTATAACAGATGATTTTTCCAGGTACTCTTGGGTGAGATTTCTTGCTCACCAGGGAGAGGCTGCTGAGGAGCTGCAGAAGCTAGTTCTTTCAATCGAGTCTATAAGCAAGAGAAAAGTTATGGCAATCAGAAGCGACAACGGTACCGAATTTAGAAATCAGATCTTTGATGTGTTCTGTGCTGCTAAGGGAATTTTAAGACAATTCAGTCCTGCGAGGACCCCTCAACAGAACAGTCTGGCTGAACGAAAGAATCGCACCCTCATTGAAGCTGCTCGTACGATGCTTCTTGAATCCTCATTACCCATTATCTTTTAGGCTGAGGCGGTGAACTGTGCTTCATACGTTCTAAACAGGGTATGGATAGTCAAGGACAAAATGAAGACTCCTTATGAACTTTTTCATAAGAGAAAGCCTTTAATTGACTTCTTTCGACCATTTGGATGCTCTTGCACTTTATTGAATACTCCGGCATAGAAGACGAAATTCGGTGCCGTGTCTGATGAATGTTACTTTGTCGTATACTCTTCTTCACAAAAAACTTATTAGGTATATAACAAGAGAACACGTATTGTTCAAAAGTCGTTCTATGTTGATTGGCAGGAATCTAATTCCTCCGATGTTCGATCTGAACCAGCATGGTTCTTTGACTCCGATACGGTGTTTAACTCATTTAATCTTCCTGTCCTCGACGATGATGCGTCTATCTCCAATGTTCAAACAAATATCATTCCTCCAACTCCATTACCTGTCATTCCTCAAGCCCATTCCACCTCATCTGCAAATGATGCCACATCAGTTGATATTGCATCGTCTTCATCATCATTTGGCCTTCCACCTCCACCTGTTTCTGCATCTCTTCCTTCATCACCAACATTTATCTCATCAAAGCCAGTACCATCCCTCTCACCTTCATCTACCCATTAACAATCTATCAGCCAACCATCTCCAAATACCTTGCCTATACACACTGATTTCAAAATCTTGAAAGATCATCCTCATGATAACATCATTGGATCTATCACCGATGGAGTACGGACGCAGAGTCAATCTAGTTTGATTAACATTTGTCTATTCTCTTGTTTTATTTCCCAAATCGTTCTAAAAAACGTTAATGCAGCACTCCAGGACCCTTGCTGGGTTAAATCGATGCATTGACGAGGAGATATATGTGTGTCAACCACCAGGTTTTGAGGATCCTGATTTTCCTGACATAGTTTACAAGCTTGACAAGTCTCTTTATGGTCTTCATCAGGCACCTCAGATATGGTATGAGACCCTAACACAGTATCTCTTAAGCAATGGATTCTCTCGTGGCACCATCGATATGACATTATTCAAGAAGGAAGTGGATGGTGAGATGTTGATCGTACAAGTCTATGTTGATGATATTATCTTTGGCTCCACCAATCCAAAGTTGTGTCGGGAGTTTGAGGAGGTAATGCGTAGTCGTTTCGAAATGAGCATGATGGGGGAAATGTGCTTTTTCCTTGGGCTGCAAGTTGAACAAAAGCCAGAAGGAATCTTCATTCATCAAGAGAAGTATATTAAAGAAATATTGAAGAAATTCAAGATGGATGACGCTTCTCCTGACATGACTCCATTTACTGCTCAAACATTCCTCACTCCTGACGAAAACAGGAAACCTGTTGATCCTCATCTCTATAGATCTATGATCGGTTCCCTTATGTATCTTACAGCAAGTTGTCCCGACATCACCTTTGCTGTATGATATTGTGCTCGATACCAATCTGCCCCGAAAGAGTCTCATGAAAAGGCTGTAAAACGAATCTTTTGTTATCTTAAAGGCTCTTCTCGTTTAGGTCTTTGGTATCCTTATGGTGGGAATTTTCACTTACATGCCTATTCTGTTAGTGATTCTAATGGCTGCAGGTTAAACAGAAAGTCGGTCACTGGTGTGTGTCAATACTTGGGAAATTGTCTGGTTTCATGGCAAAGCAAGAAACAGACCACTGTTTCTCTCTCTACGGGAGAAGCAGAATACGTTGCTGCCTCCAGTTGCTGTTCACAAGTACTCTAGATCCAGCACCAGATGATTGACTATGGGATAAACTTTCTCCATACACCGTTGTTCTATGACAATGAAGCAACCATTGGGATCGCCAAGAATCCTATTCATCATTCCCGAACCAAGCACATTGATCACGGATTCATGCAATCCGTGATGCTCAGGAAAAGGGTTTTGTTGATATTCCCATTGACACCAAAAATCAAAAAACAAATCTTTTCACTAAAACATTTGATAAACCTTCCTTTTATGAATTGATCTCTATGTTAGGGTTAATATTATTTTTAAACTCATTTTCTTTAAAACAATGTTCTGTACAAATTGTTTATTCTTCTCCTTTTATTTTCTTTCTTTTCTTTTTGTTTAGTTTGCTCCTTCATTCTTCATCATTGTTCACATAAAAAAATAATAAAAAAATAATATGTAAAAAAAATAAAAAAATAAATAAAATTATATATAATAATAATAATAATAATTTATAGTGATATAAGATCAAGTAAAAAATTTCCAGATCTTTCTTAAGTATAGAAATTTTGGGGGAGAATATATATTAAAAGTTCTTGATTTCCTTTGTAGAATAAAATGAGAAGCCTGTATGATGTAAAGGAGGTTAACAGTATTATGTGGGATATGTTTGATAGGTTCAACCAGAAATCGAAGTAAACAGTTATTTTGTATTTGAATTAGTAGAACAAGAAACTTGATAACTCAAATAATCCCCTTGACATCTTTGGCCTTCACAAAGTTTCAAGTCCTTGTTCAAAAAGGATTGAGAACGTGATACCTCTGTTTTGAGTTATTTTTATCTAAAGTATCTTTGGGACAAATCATTCCTATCTATCTCAAAAAGCAATATGCTTTTTCATCTTTGCATATAAGATGCTCCCTGCTGTATTCTATCTTTTACTTTTCTCCTCTGCTATGTGTGAACATTGACCTGGAGAGTGATGATCTCCTTTGCTATACGATAGTATTGACCTGGAGCTCTCATCGGCATAATATGATAATCTTCTCTATTATATGTAAGTATAGACCTGAAGTTATCATATGGAAAACTCAATTGATCAACTCCTCTGTTATGCGTAAGTATAGACCTGGAGCTCTCATCATTTGATGTCTATAAGGGCATTGCTTCTTTTGAAATAAGACCTCTGTTGCTTCTAAGAGGAAGATTCATGCAAAGCGTGTCATTTGTTCAATACATCATGACGACGGGATAAGTTTCTTTGCCAAATTTCTGTGGGGATTGGGTCATTTAATGTTTTCTTTGAACAAAATCCAAAAC
Organism: Flaveria ramosissima; assembly: GCA_025215565.1. Taxonomy (NCBI): domain Eukaryota; kingdom Viridiplantae; phylum Streptophyta; class Magnoliopsida; order Asterales; family Asteraceae; genus Flaveria; species Flaveria ramosissima. The sequence continues at coordinate 50,323,749 of CM046029.1, read as the reverse complement.
ATGATAACAATAGCTGCGATGCATCTGTTGAAACGGAGAAGGCATGGACTTAAAAGGGCAAGCATATCAGCAATCCTGCCAAACTTTGATTCTCCAGAAGATATTTTCAGCTTCTCGTTCATATCCTTTTATATTGTTCAAATTTTGTTATAAAATTATTAATCGTGAATAATGGTGAGGTCTTGTAGGGTAATTTTCTTTTGATTTTGTTTACCATATTTTAATTCCTTTATTTCTTTTTCTTTTATTTTTATTTTTTATTTTTATTTTTTACTTTTTATTTTATTTTATCTGATTATAAGGAAAAGGGAATCAAAATAAAAAATTTTAAGTTTTTTTTTTGGATTTCAGCGAAATTATACTTTCGCTGATAGTTTCGGGCGAAATTGTAGCTTCGACCGGCTCTTTCGCACCGTGCAAAGTCAAAATTCAACCAAGAGTTTTGCCCGGCGAAAGTGTAGCTTCGCCTGGCGAATCTACAGTTTCGCTACCTGCGAAACTATTGGCTATATAACTCAATTTGCGAAACTACTTTCTCATTTTCGCACAATCGAAGGTTTACGAGTTTTAGCGTTTATCAGTCGCTTCTGAGTGCGATTTGATTTTCTATGTGTTTGACTCTTGATTGACCGTTCTATCTTATTCGCAAGTGAGTTTCAAACTCAGAACTATAACTTATTCGAAGTTAATCAGCAACATTGTGAGTCTATTCGATTGAGACTCTTCGGTACCTTCGCAGTTCTTACTGCAAAGTACCGATAATCCAGCGAAACTGAACGGAAGTTCATGGTTTTTCAGCGAAACTGTGGTGTTATGCTGTTCGAGCGAACTTAACAGTTTCGTTGGGCAAACTTCAGTTTCGTTGTGCCAAAATTATACTTTCGGTCAGTCGAATCTACTTCACTGTCTTGCCGAATCTAATGAATAATTGCTGACGAAACTATACTTTCGCTTGCCGAAACTAAAATTTCTTCCTGCGAAACTACAATTTCGGCTAGCGAAATTAATTTGGTTTTTGATTAATTTTAATCCTTTTCTTTTTTTTTAATATTATTATTTAATATACTATTCTAATGCGTTTCATTTGGTTTTTAGATTTAATGGCGAATCTGAAGTTTGACGAGAGGAACAACATTACTGCTATCTTAGACGACACACACCCTAAAGCGGCTGGATTTAGAGACTGTATTCGTTGGTTGCAGATATCTCCTATTGCCTACGCGATCTCTCATTCTTCTACCATATATGACTTACATATCAGAGATTTCTGGCGGACGGCGAAGTATGATACGAGAGGCAACTCTCAGAGGGTTGTAGCCAGAGTGATGGAGAATGAGGTGATCATTACTACTGAGGTTGTATCGAGGGCGCTAAGGTTATATGTAGATACAGGAGATGGGGTTACCATGTCAGATCAGGAGGTGTTTGAAGCGTTTAGATCGATGGGATATGAGGGACCGCCTTTTGGGACGAGGAAGGAGATTAAGAAGTCCTTCCTTTCTAAGGAATGGAGATATATAGATCACGTCTTCGTTATGTGCTTAGATCACCGTAAAGGTGGATTAGATGGGCTTGATCTAGACTGGGCAAAAGCCATGGTGGTATGCTGCAAGGGAAGGATGGCAAATATAGCGTGACTGATATTTGCCTGTATGGCAGAGAATGTGATGGAATTGAAGAAGGATAAATGGCTGCTCTACCCTCAATTTTTACAGATGATTATTGATGATCTTATTCCAAACTTACCAAGACACGGGGAGGTCAAGAGGCTGGTACAAATGAACACCCGTATCTTTGCAAACTGTTGCACCATTCGTCACGATTTTAGTGGAAAAATTACTCATCTCTAGGAAAACATGTATCCACCAGAAAGATGGAGTTATATCAGGAGGGTAGACGAGTCTGAGAATAAAAGAGCTGAAGAGACCAGGGTACAACAGACTAATGCTGCTAAGAAGAGGAAAAGATATGCAAATGAGAAGGATTATGACTTTGCGGAGTAAGTGCATGAAATGGCTGAGGAGGTAAGGGTAGAGAAAGAATGGAGATCAAAGAAGAAAGCTGATGTGGGAGAGACTGAGAGAAGGACTAAACAGAGACACCAATCTTTTACTCAGACCTCAAGGAGGGATGAGAGAGCGGGATTAGATGAGGATGTGATTAGAAACCTCAACACCTCTCTGGCCAATGAGTTAAGCATGATTAAGACAAAACTTACCAATCAAGAAATGAGGGAAAGACAAAAGGATGAAGTGATTGATGGTATGACCAGAATGCTGATAGATCATAATAAACTGATTAAGAGACTGTTTGAGGAGGTGAATAAACTAAAGGCTGCAGCCAGCCTGCCCAATCAGCTAACTCAACCTGAGTTAGATGATTTGACTGATACTTCTAAGTACCCATTTTTAAATGTGGGTACATCTTCCTGGGTAGGAGAAGGGACATCTGGCGCAACAACTGAAGAAGTGGGAGGTTCTAGTGTGAGGACGGAGATTAAAAATGTGGAGAATGTTGAGGAGATATTTGAAGTTGGATTCGTTAACATGCAGTTTGATTTTGAAAAGGATTTGGTTGGTGAATAGGTGATAATGAAGAAATCTGTTAAAAAGGATGCTGAGAAAGGGAAGGGGTTAATTGATGAAGAAGAAGATGATGAGCAACTGGTTGATTATGATTCATAACCAGAATACTATGAGGTTGACGAGAGGCCCCTAACCTATGTTGCCAATAAGGGAGACAATGATTGAGATGTGTTTGAAATGGCCAAAGATGAATGGTTTGTCAATAAGAAAGAGCCTGAAGAGTTGACTCCCCTGTTCCAAAACATAGAAGGATTAAGCAAGAAGGAAGCAGACAAGAGGATTATTAGTTTGTGTTATAACCCCGACCTCAAAATGTTTATGATCAAGAGGAGAGGGGGAGGTATAACTTATATGCACAAGAGGAAGACTTTCAAGACCTTACCCAAATGGGATCTGAGGAGGCTGGTAGTGCAACCATTACTAAACGCTCATCTAAGTTGATAGGATCAAATGTACCAATCCGTGATGATGTATGAACACAATTCAAAGAAATACAAACTGTAGGATTCTATGTGCCCAAGACACGTAGAATATTGATGCGGTTAGTACGTAATGATCCAAGTCGGGTTATACCCAATAACAAGCTTTGCATCACCAAGAATTATTTAATTGATGATGGGTTCATACAATTAAATAATTACACCAAATTTAGAAAAAAAATAGGTTTTCTAAATAATTATCTGCGAGATGAAACAAGTTATAAGGATAATTTGTTGATGGGTTTATTATTATTTTGTTATTTAAAAGGGTTTAAATAACACAAATAACATGTGAGTATACTTTAGTTAAAATGTTTAATTAGAGAAGGTATATGTCACAATTTTAATAAGTCTAGTACATGACTTATTAATGTGTGATATAAGACAAGTTTAGGAGGGAAAACCCTCCCCTTTTGGACCATTTTGGGCGGCCACCTTGTGTGGAAAAGTGAAAAATCTTGTCTTGAAACTTACACTCTTTATGAAAGAGTGTAAGACACACTTCTCATCCATCAATTCATTTTGCATGCTCCAAAATCTCTCTCATCTTCTTCTCTCTTGAACCTCACGGCTGAAACAAGAAGAAGAGAACATTTTGGGTGTTTTTGGTGCTCTCTCCCTAGCAAGAGTGGTGGTTGCTTCAAAGGCTTTGGGTATACAAGCTTGAGGGCTTCTTCTCTTGAAGTCTTGGTCGTTTTTGGTGCATCTAACACCTCCATTCTTGGTCGACATTTCAGCTGCACAAAGGTAGTTAATCACAGCTTTATATAGCTGTGATTTTATGTGCATTTCGTTATGTTCATAGCTTGTTCATTCACATAAATGATCCTTTTTGATTTGGGTTTGTTTTCATCTTAAAACATAACTAAGAACATGAAATTTTCAGCTTTAAAATCGGTTTTAAAAGCTACATATCCGCTGCGTTTTCTGAAAGTTTAAATGGTTAAACATGGATTTTGTGTTCTAGCAAACCCTTCAATGGCATCAAGAGTCGGTTATGTGGATGACTTGCTTGTTTTGTCCTTTAAAATAGGTTTTAAAGGATGATAATGATCTATATATAAGCTGATTTGGGGCTGCTATGTTTCTGTTTTGTTGAATCCCCAACTTTCAAGATTATATTTTACATGCTTAAGATTAAATCTTGAAAGATATATATATGTTGATATGTTGTGTTGTTTGGACAACATCTAAACCCGAATTTTTCAGTTTATGTTGGCTGAAAATTCGTTGGTTTTAAGGGGATTCATAGTTATATTTTGGATGATATAATGGATGCTTATTTTAGTGCATAACCTAGCCATTGACCTTGTGTTGTTTGGGTGTTTGTAATGGTTGTATTCATTCATTCAATTGGGTTGTATTATTTGTTGTTTGTGCTTTGTTTCAAGTGTAATTTTATTTATTATTGGGTTGTAATAAATAGATTAGGTGTATTTTCATTTTACTAGATATCTTGTATTAGGACTTTATATCTTGTAATATGAAGACATACACATTGAAAGCACAAAGGAAGGTCATGAAAGAAACATGGAGCATTTTGGATGCGGTTTCAAGTGGGAGGCTTTTGGAAGTTTTCTATATGCTTTGTTTGTGAACCTTAGGAATGTCCTATGGACCACACTTGTGATGGCAAACAAGTGTGGACCACTTTAGATGCTATGGTTATGCACATATGCACATATGGTTGTTTATGTTTATGCTTGGTTGATTGTTTGTTGTTTGATTGTTTGGTTGATATTTGGATATTCATAACAAACTCATTAACAAACTTAACAAGCTGAAAATTGATGGTTCTTAAAAGTTAATAAAAGTTATTAAAATGATTTAATGATTTTAAAGATTAAAATAGGTTTTAATCAAAGAACCATAGGGTACCTTGTATTTGAAAGCATGCAAATACAAGTACATAGAGTTTTCTAAACTAGAATTTTGAAACCTCTAAATTTTTTTTTACAAACAAGATCAACACCGTCCTTTTACACAACACTTAGTCACTTGGGAACTCTTAGTGGGATAAAGGTCACCTAACCATTTTGAGGGAACTTGTGACTTGAGGTGAGAATGCCTTATTTGTGGGATAAAGGTCACCTAACCACTTGTTTTGGCAAACTCACACGTGGGTGTAAGTAGGGTGTCTTGATTTGCAAATCATGTCAAATGGATCACCTACGATGTGGTTTCCAAATAGTGTTGATGGGATTAACATGCCGACTTTACATATGATGTTTCAAGTCGATCCCATATTTCTAGAAGTTGCAAATGGTTGCAATCGTCAAACGTTCACCACCTTATTAATTTAAAACGTGGGATAAAGGTCACCTAACCACAATTTAAATGTAATGTTGGGATTCTAGATTTTAATATGAAAAGACCTTAAAAGGCATTTATTATTAAAATTACAATATCGGAAATACTAAAATAAAACTTTGTTAAATTTTGTAGATGGCCTCAAATAATGATAATTCCGATAACTCATCCGCGTCCAACCAATCTCTACGAGCGATCCTCCAAAAGGAACGTCTAAATCATAACAACTTCATCGATTGGTATCGAAACTTGAGAATCGTTCTCAAGCAAGAGAGAAGATCGTATGTTTTAGACGACCCTATCCCCGATCAACCTAGCGAGGATGATGAGGAGGCCTTCAACGATTGGTTGAAGTACACTGAGGACTCCGTCCAAGTGTCTTGTCTCATGCTAGCGAGCATGACTCCGGATCTCCAAAAGGAGTATGAACATCACGGAGCTTATGACATGATAACCCAGCTGAAGGAAACGTTCCAACAGCAAGCAAGGGTTGAGCGCTTCAAAACGGTTCGAGCAGTCCATGCATGTCGTATGGACGACAATCAATCTGTTTCATCTTATGTTCTTAAGATGAAAAGTCATATTGACCGCCTCGAGAGGCTTAATTGTCCCGTCTCGAAGGAATTGGCCACGGATTTGATCCTTAATGGCCTTACCAAGAAGTTCGAGACGTTTGTGTTGAACTACAACATGAATGCTTGGGACAAGAGCATTGGTGAGCTTCACTCAATGCTTAAAACGGCCGAGGCGGCCATGGGTAAAAGGGTTTTACCCGTTCTCACCATCAATGAAGGTGGGAACAATAAAAGGCCTCGTCCCGCACCCAAAGCAAAGGTTGCTAAGGGTAAGGGACCCGCTTGGGGAAAAAGGAAAGGGGTGGTAAGGGTACCACCCAAACCACAAGAGAAAAAGCAAAAGGTTGCTACTAACGACCCATGCTTCAAGTATGGGGAGATTGGACATTGGGCAAGGAATTGTCCTGTCCATCTCCAAGAGTTGAAAGCAAAGAGGGATGCCGGGCAGACCTCAGGTACAATATACATGATCCATATTGATTTAAACATGATATCCTCTAACACATGGGTATTAGATACCGGATGTGGAACTCACATTTGCAATTTGTTGCAGGGGTTCAAAAGAAGTAGTGACTTCAAGAAAGGGGATGTAAGCCTCTACATGGGTAATGGGGCTAAAGTTCAAGTTGAAGCCCGTGGTGACTACATTTTGAAACTTCCAAATGGTTTGGAAGTGATTTTGAACAATGTTTTGTGTGCTCCTAGTTTGACTAGGAATATTATCTCTGTAGCCCTGTTAAAACAATTTGGATATGTATTATCATTTGTTGAAAAAGATATTCATGCTTCTTTTAATGGTATATTCTATTTTAAAGCTATTCCCATTAATGGTATTTATGAATTGGTTCATGAAAATACTTTTAATAGCTCATTGTACCAAACTAACACCAAGACACTCAAGTTGGACTTGAGTGATACCTATCTTTGGCATTGTCGTCTTGGCCATATAAACAAGAAACGTTTACAAACACTGCAAAAGAATGGTCTTTTAAAAACAAATGAATGTGATTCATTTGATGTTTGTGAATCTTGTTTACAAGGAAAGATGACTAAGGCACCCTTTAGTGGAACTAAAGAAAGGGCAAAAGATTTATTAGGAATCATACATTCGGATGTATGTGGTCCTTTTAAGCCAATGACTAGGAATGGTGAAAGATACTTCATTACCTTTACCGACGATTATAATCGCTATGGGTATGTGTACTTATTAAGGCACAAAGATGAAGCTTTTGAAATGTTCAAAATCTTCAAGAATGAAGTTGAAAATCAACTCAACAAGTCAATTAAAGTGAAGGAAATGATCTGCCCAAGATATATATTAAATTGATGTGGCTAGTGTGATATGATCCAAGTCGGGTCATACCCAATAACAAGCTAGACAAGCACCTGGAATATTTGTTTATTGATTTGGTCAATTAAATAGATATCAACACTATATACATTTGGAAAATGGTTTTCTAAATGAAAGATGCATTTGAGAAATGAATAAATAACATGGGTTTATTTATGTTAAGAGAGCACTTTATATTGTTATTTAATAGGTTAAATAACATTATTTAGTCAATATATATATAACATGTCTTGTTATTTGCCTAAAATACAAGTTTATTTAAAAGGGTTTTAATTAAACTTGTTAGAAATAAATTGTGTGTGTGGATGAATTAAATGGGAAGTCCCTCATTGGACCCCATGATTCTCGGCCTATTGGCTGAAAAATAACACACCACCAAATGTTGGTGGTTACTTAATCAATACACAAGACCCACATGCAAAGAGGCTACTTCTCTCTTCTCAAAAAGGGACTTCCTATCTCCCTTCTTTCTTCTTACAATTTTCGGACCAAAGAGGGCAGAAAAGAAGCAAAAACTCAGCTGGAACAAGGTGTTCAAAGCTGTGAAAAAGTGTTGAGAATCCTAGCTTTCAAAGGTGCTTGTTGGTGGTTTGGGGTATAACTTACTTGAGGTCTTCTTCCTTGAAGATTCAGCCACGTTTTCATCATCTTTCACCTCAAGAAATTCGTTTTTGAGCTGCTACAAAGGTTGTATTTTCACCATCTTATGTTTTTCATTGTATGCAATTTCGTATAATGATCCATGGTTTGGGGTTGCTTATTAAATGGGTTTAATAACCATCTTATTAACATGTTTTAAAACATATATATTCCGCTGCGTTTTTCATATAAACAAGGTTATATGAGCTTTGATAAACTTGTTAAATCCCTACAATGGCATCAAGAGCCACTTATACGAATGCATACATGTATATTCTTGCTAGTTCACGGTTTTGTGGTGTTTGACACCACATACCCGTGAGTTAGAGGGCTGTTTTGGTCACCCCTTTTGGTGTTTTAAAGATGCTTCTTTATGCATATAAGGATCTTTAAAACTCTAGATTATTTGATGTTTATTTATATGTTCATAACCCATTTGTTCTTGGTTTATGTTGGCCAAAAACATGGGCTATAAGGGGCTGCCAATATCGATTGTCTTACGTATGTTTCATCATGTTGTTGTTGATTATGCATAACAAAGCCTAGACCATTTGGATTGGATGATTGGTTGTCATGATATATTCATTTGGGCATGTAATAATTTATTTTTGTTTCAAGTCTTGTTTTGTAATCTATTCATTCATATGGTTTGTAATAAATAGATTAGGAGTTTATCTTTACTAGAAAAATGTATTAGGATACATATTTTGTAAGGATGCTCAAGATCAAGACTTGAAGAAAAGATGGACAAAGAGGATGCTTGAAGATGTGGATTCAAGTGGGAGTTCCTTTTGTCAACCATGTGTCATGTTCTTAACCCTTAGGACAAGACCGTTTGACACACTTGTTTTGGCTAAACAAGTGTGCTCAATTTAGTATGCTTTGTTATGCATATATGAATTGTTTGGTTATGCTTGGTTGAATGCTTATGATGTTGTTTTGTTTTGGATATTTGGATGTCATTAACAAACCATCAACTAGAACAAGCTATTACCTGAAATTGGTTCTCAAATCATTATGCAAAATAGAATGGGTCTATAAAAGGAGTTAATGGTTTGCAAAATAAAATGGGTTTTATTTATAAGAACCAAATAGGTACCATATGGTTGAATGCATACAATCATATAGTACATGGACTTTTCTAAAACAAGAATTGTGAAATTTTAAATCCCTTTTGTAAAACAAGTTAAACACCATCCTTTTACACAACACTTAGGTTACTTGCAAACTCTTAGTGGGATAAAGGTCACCTAACCACTTTGAGGGAACTTGTAACTTGAGGTGATAATGCCATGTTTGTGGGATAAAGGTCACCTAACCACTTATGTGGTAAACTCACGCGTGTGTGTAAGTAGGACGACTTGATTTATAAAATATATTGAATGGATCACCTAAAATGTGTTTTATAAAAGGTGTTGATGGGGTAAACATGCCGTTATAAACATAAGATGTTCAAACGATCCCATACCATTAGAAGTTGCAATGGGTTGCAATTGTCATTTATGACTACCTTGTTTATTTAAATAATGGGATAAAGGTCACCTAACCAATATTTAAATATAACGTTGGATTCTAAAAAATTTTTTATTAATAGTCTATGAGACGTAAAGGGTATTAATAAATGAAATGTATAATTATATCAACGATTACTAAAATGGAACTTTGTAAAATCTTGTAGATGGCCGACCACACCAACGCTAATAACGATATACCAAACCAGAACAACCAATCTCTTAGGACGATCCTTCAAAGGGATCGTCTAACACCTAACAACTTCATGGATTGGTACCACAACTTGAGAATTGTTCTCAAGCAAGAAAAGCGGGCCTACATTCTTGATGATCCCATCCCCGATGAACCTAACGAGGAGGATGTGGAGGCCTATAATGATTGGGTTAGATATACGGAAGACTCCATCCAAGTCTCTTGCTTAATGTTAGCAAGTATGACACCCGAACTCCAAAAGGAGTATGAGCTCCATGGAGCCTATGACATGATCACTCAGTTGCGGGAAACATTCCAGCAACAAGCTAGAGTGGAGCGCTTCGAAACGGTTCGAGCGCTTCATGCATGTCGGATGGAGGAATCCCAATCAGTTTCATCTTATGTTCTTAAGATGAAAAGTCACATCGACCGCCTTCAAAGGCTAAATTGTCCTGTCTCAAAGGAGTTGGCCATGGATTTGATCCTTAATGGCCTAACTAAAAGGTTTGAGGCATTCGTCATGAATTACAACATGAACGGATGGGACAAGAGCATAAATGAACTTCATTCGATGCTCAAATCAGCTGAGGCGGGAATGGGTAAAAGGGTTTTACCCGTTCTCACCATTAATGAAGGTGGGAGAAGGAAGAGGTCTCTACCCCCTCCCAAGGCAAATGTTGCCAAAGGAAAGGGGCACGTTGGAGGAAAGGGGAAGATGGTTGTTAGGGCGGAACCTCCGAAGCCCAAGGAGAAGAAGCAAAAGGTTGCTGTAAACGAACCATGCTTCAAATGTGGTGAGATAGGGCATTGGATGAGAAATTGTCCAGTCTATCTCAAAGAGTTGAGAGAAAAGAGGGATGCAGGGCAAACCTCATGTATAATTTACATGATACATGTTGAGCTAAATGTTATTTCTTCTAACACATGGGTATTAGATACTGGATGTGGAACTCACATTTGCAATTTATTGCAGGGGTTCAAAAGAAATGAGCATTATGCAAAAGGGGAAATAAGTCTTTTCATGGGCAATGGTGCAAAGGTTCACGTTGAAGCCCAAGGAGACTACATTTTGAAGCTTCCAGGTGGTTTGGAAGTTATTTTGAACAATGTTTTGTATGCTCCTAGCTTGACTAGGAACATAGTTTCTGTTTCCCGTTTAAGACAATGTGATTATGATTTCAAGTTTGTTGACAATGATATTCATGTTTCTTTAAATCATGTATTTTATTTTAAGGCTATACCTTGTAATGGTATTTATGAATTGGTTCATGAAAACGTAACATATGATAGCTCAATATATCAAGCAACCACCAAAAGACTCAAATTAGATTTGAGTGATACCTACCTTTGGCATTGCCGTCTTGGTCATATAAACAAGAAACGTATACAAATACTTCAAAAGAATGGTCTTTTAAAAACAAATGAATGTGATTCATTTGATGTATGTGAATCTTGTTTACAAGGTAAAATGACTAAGGCACCCTTTAGTGGAACTAACGAAAGGGCAAAAGATTTATTAGGTATCATACATTCGGATGTATGTGGTCCTTTTAAGCCAATGACGAGGAATGGTGAAAGATACTTCATTACCTTTACCGATGATTATAGTCGCTATGGGTATGTGTACTTATTAAGGCACAAAGATGAAGCCTTTGAAATGTTCAAAATCTTCAAGAATGAAGTAGAAAATCAACTCAACAGGTCAACTAAAATTCTCCGCACTGATAGAGGTGGCGAATACCTAAGTGATGTTTTTCAAGATCATCTTAGGAGTTGTGGGATTGTCTCACAACTCACTCCACCTGGAACACCACAACATAATGGTGTGTCTGAGAGGAGGAATCGAACCTTATTGGATATGGTTCGATCTATGATGGCTAGAAGCACATTACCTCTATCATTTTGGGGTTTCGCTTTGCTCTCCGCGGCCCGTATTCTGAATATGGCCCCAACCAAAAAGGTGGAAAAGACACCTTTTGAGATATGGCATGGAAGAGTTCCATCCCTATCGTACTTTAGGGTCTGGGGTTGTGAGGCTTATGTTAAGACTCCCACCCCAAACAAATTAGATGTCCGATCCACCAAGTGTATCTTTGTTGGATATCCTAGAGATTCTATGGGATATTATTTCTATGAACCACTGGAACAAAAGGTGTTTGTTGACAGAAAGGGTGAGTTTTTAGAAACTAAGTTTCTTATGGAAGGAACTAGCAGTAGAACAATGGATCTTGAGGAGGATCAAGAAACACAACCCGATGCACGTTTGGTTGAAACTAGCACTCAACGTGAGGATGTTGAGGATGATCAAGCGGTTGATCAATACACACAAAACGTTCACAGAAGTGGTAGAACTAGTAATCCACCTGAAAGATACGGATTTTTTATGGATGGATGCTATATGGTGGATTCAGATGAACCAGCCACATATCATGATGCAGTGTCCAATTTGGATTGTGACAAATGGCTTGAGGCCATGAACGTTGAGATGCAATCCATGTATGACAATCAGTTTGGGAACTTGTTGAGCCACCTCTTAATTCCAAAGTAGTTGGAAGTAAGTGGGTTTTCAAGAAGAAAACCGATATGCATGGAAACTTGGATAGTTACAAAGCTAGACTTGTAGCAAAGGGTTTCACTCAAACTCAAGGGGTTGATTATGATGAAACCTTCTCACCTGTTGCAATGCTTAAGTCTATAAGGATATTGTTTGCCATAGCAGCTCATTATGATTATGAGATTTGGCAAATGGATGTCAAAACCGCTTTCCTAAATGGATATCTTGAGGAAGATGTCTATATGGTTCAGCCTGAAGGTTTTGTCGATCCAAAATATCCTAATAAAGTATGCAAGTTAATGAAATCAATCTATGGATTGAAACAAGCATCCAGAAGTTGGAATCACCGTTTTGATGATGAAGTAAAGAAATTTGGCTTCATCAAAAACGCTGATGAGGCTTGCGTGTATAAGAAGGCTAGTGGGAGCACAATAACCTTCCTACTATTGTATGTTGATGACATACTACTGTTTGGAAACGACATTCCAACCATGGAAGGTGTAAAAACCTGGCTTGGAAGTTGTTTTTCCATCAAGGATCTTGGTGAAGCCGCCTATATTCTGGGAATAAAGATCTATAGGGATAGATCAAGACGGCTAATTGGTTTGAATCAAAGTGCATACATTGACAAAATCTTGAAAAGGTTCAAGATGGAAAACTCTAAGAAAGGTACTGTACCTATTCAAAGAGGGACAATATTGAGTACAACTCAATGTCCAAGCTCCAAGGAGGAGCAAAATAGAATGAAGGCAATCCCATATGCATCTGCTATAGGATCCATCATGTATGCAATGATATGCACTAGACCGGACGTGTCATGCGCTTTAAGCATGACAAGTAGATACCAGCAAAATCCTGGTGATAGTCATTGGATGGCTGTCAAGAACATTCTGAAGTACCTAAGGAGGACTAAGGACATGTTCTTGATCTACGGGTCTGGTGAAGAGGAACTCGTTGTAAAAGGTTACACGGATGCGAGTTTCCAAACCTATCGAGATGATTCACGATCTCAATCGGGGTACATCTTTATTCTGAATGGGGGAGCTGTTTCTTGGAAAAGCTCAAAGCAAGAAGTCGTAGCGTTATCCACTACAGAGTCTGAATACGTCGCCGCTTCAATGGCAGCACAGGAAGCTGCATGGCTGAAGAAATTCATAGCCGATCTAGGGGTAGTCCCTTCCATCCAGGATCCCCTAGAGATCTTTTGTGACAACGAGGGTGCGATTGCTCAAATCAAGGAACCTCGTGCTCATCAAAAGACTCGGCACATTGAACGGAGATTCAACTACATAAGGGATGAAGTTGAAAAAGGAAAGATATGTATTCGCAAAGTCCACACTGATAAAAACGTTACGGATCCACTCACAAAACTCCTTGAAAAGGCAAAGCATGAAGGTCATGTTTGTGCCATGGGACTTAGATATTCAAGTGACTGGGTTTGATGTTGTATTTTGTATTTGGATATTGGAACTAATGTTATTTGACTTAATTATATGGTTATAATTTCATTTGTTCTTCTATTTTAGCATGTTTAAATCCGTGAATAAATGAATTATTCTCAACGTCCGTAGTCGATCATACTTGTGGGAACAACTATGAATGTAAGACTATAATGAACTTGGATTGGTTGATATTCATAAGGTATGAATATACAGCAAGAGGTTGCTACCAAGGTTCATTGATATCTATGGGATATAGATATTGGACTGACCCGCTCTCAATTATTTCTGCATGGAATCTTTCTGATTAGTCATAAGAGATTTTGAGTAAAGGCGAATATCATTGTATCCTCAGACCTGAGACACATATTGGGTCTTGATATTCACCAAGTATTGCACTTTGACTTAGTCCTTTGCTGTTCTGAAAAGGCAGTACATAAGGCTGAGTTCAGGTATGACATGAGGTGATTGTGAGAGACGTATGTAGTCAAGATGGAATTTGTTCCTCTTATTCGTTGAGAGTTAGATGTCTAAGGCCTGTTAAAGTTAAATCATCGGAGAATGACTATTCTGTGTCTCTTGGATTTAACATGACATCGGCAACAAAAGGATAGATGATTAATTCACCTAAAATATATTCAAGTAAGGTACTTGAAAAGGATGATGTTATTGAATGGCACTTAGTCATATACATTAGGGGTAGCAAACCGTTGCTAGGCGTTATTTGCTGCTTGCATCAATCTTCTATAAATCTTGTGCAAGTGGGAGATTGAAGGAAATGATCTGCCCAAGATATATATTAAATTGATGTGGCTAGTGTGATATGATCCAAGTCGGGTCATAGCCAATAACAAGCTAGACAAGCACCTGGAATATTTGTTTATTAATTTGGTCAATTAAATAGATATCAACACTATATACATTTGGAAAATGGTTTTCTAAATGAAAGATGCATTTGAGAAATGAATAAATAACATGCGTTTATTTATGTTAAGAGAGCACTTTATATTGTTATTTAATAGGTTAAATAACATTATTTAGTCAATATATATATAACATGTCTTGTTATTTGCCTAAAATACAAGTTTATTTAAAAGGGTTTTAATTAAACTTGTTAGAAATAAATTGTGTGTGTGGATGAATTAAATGGGAAGTCCCTCATTGGACCCCATGATTCTCGGCCTATTGGCTGAAAAATAACAAACCACCAAATGTTGGTGGTTACTTAATCAATACACAAGACCCACATGCAAAGAGGCTACTTCTCTCTTCTCAAAAAGGGACTTCCTATCTCCCTTCTTTCTTCTTACAATTTTCGGACCAAAGAGGGCAGAAAAGAAGCAAAAACTCAGCTGGAACAAGGTGTTCAAAGCTGTGAAAAAGTGTTGAGAATCCTAGCTTTCAAAGGTGCTTGTTGGTGGTTTGGGGTATAACTTACTTGAGGTCTTCTTCCTTGAAGATTCAGCCACGTTTTCATCATCTTTCACCTCAAGAAATTCGTTTATGAGCTGCTACAAAGGTTGTATTTTCACCATCTTATGTTTTTCATTGTATGAAATTTCATATAATGATCCATGGTTTGGGGTTGCTTATTAAATGGGTTTAATAACCATCGTATTAACATGTTTTAAAACATAAATATTCCGCTGCGTTTTTTATATAAACAAGGTTATATGAGCTTTGATAAACTTGTTAAATCCCTACATAAAGTTCTCCGTACCGATAGAGGAGGTGAATACCTAAGTGATGTTTTTCAAGATCATCTTAGGAGTTGTGGGATTGTCTCACAACTCACTCCACCTGGAACACCACAACATAATGGTGTGTCTGAGAGGAGGAATCGAACCTTATTGGATATGGTCCGATCTATGATGGCTAGAAGCACATTACCTCTATCACTTTGGGGTTTCGCTTTGCTCTCCGCGGCCCGTATTCTAAATATGGCCCCAACCAAAAAGGTGGAAAGGACACCTTTTGAGATATGGCATGGAAGGGTTCCATCCCTATCATACTTAAGGGTCTGGTGTTGTGAGGCTTATGTTAAGACTCCCATCCCAAACAAATTGGAAGTCCGATCCACCAAGTGTATCTTTATTGGATATCCTAGAGATTCTATGGGATATTATTTCTATGATCCACTGGAACAAAAGGTGTTTGTTGCCAGAAAGGGTGAGTTCTTAGAAGCAAAGTTCCTTATGGAAGGAACTAGCAGTAGAACAGTGGATCTTGAGGAGGATCAAGAACCACAACCCGATGCACGTTTGGTTGAAACTAGCACTCAACATGAGGATGTTGAGGATGATCAAATGGTTGATCAATACACGCAAAACGTTCGCAGAAGTGGTAGAACTAGTAATCCACCTGAAAGATACGGATTTTTCATGGATGGATGCTATGTGGTAGATTCAGATGAACCAACCACATACCATGATGCAGTGTCCAATTTGGATTGTGACAAATGGCTTGAGGCCATGAACGTTGAGATGCAATCCATGTATGGCAATCAAGTTTGGGAACTTGTTGTACCACCTCTTAATTCCAAAGTAGTTGGAAGTAAGTGGGTTTTCAAGAAGAAAACCGATATGCATGGAAACTTGGATACTTATAAAGCTAGACTTGTAGCAAAGGGTTTCACTCAAACTCAAGGGGTTGATTATGATGAAACCTTCTCACCTGTTGCGATGCTAAAGTCTATAAGGATATTGTTTGCCATAGCTGCTCATTATGATTATGAGATTTGGCAAATGGATGTCAAAACCGCTTTCCTAAATGGATATCTTGAGGAAGATGTCTATATGGTTCAGCCTGAAGGTTTTGTCGATCCAAAACATCCTAATAAAGTATGCAAGTTAAAGAAATCAATCTATGGATTGAAACAAGCATCGAGAAGCTGGAATCACCGTTTTGATGAGGAAGTAAAGAAATTAGGCTTCATCAAAAATGCTGATGAGGCTTGTGTGTATAAGAAGGCTAGTAGGAGCACAGTAACTTTCCTAGTATTGTATGTTGATGACATACTACTATTTGGAAATGACATTCCAACCTTGGAAGGTGTAAAAACCTGGCTTGGAAGTTGTTTTTCCATCAAGGATCTTGGTGTAGCCGCCTATATTCTAGGAATAAAGATCTATAGGGATAGATCAAGGCGGTTGATTGGTTTGAATCAAAGTGCATACATGTGACATCCGTCACTTTAAGGTCCGTCAATTGACGTGTTTGACCGTCATCTATTCTATATTTGGTCATTCCTCATCATTATTTGACTCATTATGTGGATATCATGTGTGCAATATTATCGTTGTGTGTGCATTCGTTTTAACCGTGTGTGAACCTTAAAAAGACCTTTAAAACTTTCATTTTTGAAAAAGTTAAATATATCATTTTATAAATATAATAAATGTTTTAATATAACCATTTCTTAAGTCATGACAACATTAAATATACTTTTACAATTAATATAAAAACCTAACGAAGTCGTTTTTCAACCGAACAAAATTTGGGAAAACTCGGGGGTTAAGTGCAGGGACTAAACTTGTAATTTTGGAAACTTGGGCTGGGTATAAATACCCCTTTTCCAGCCCTAATCTTCATTATCACCATCTTCTTCATCTTCATCTCCTCTTCACACACTAAAACACCATCTTAGCACCAAATCCGACCCGAGAGGTCTCGTTTTCTTCGCCTTGTCATCATCTACAGCTTAGACTACCCCTCCTTAGCAGGTAGTTGTCTTTGGTTGTCCATTTCTTAGCCATTTCACGGCTGTCCAAACTAGGGTTTCGGGTGTTCGGGTCCAACCCGAACACACAAGGTCGTATGGGTGCGTGTGAGGTCTCTTTGCTTGTGTTTTATGCTTGTGCATGTTTGTTGGGTGTTTCTGGAGGTCCTTGTGGTGTAAAACCCGTGTTTAGAGCGGCTCGGGGGCTGCTCCTCCCGACCACATTCGCGATTCTGTAGATCAGGCGACTGGGTCATCCATGCGATTGAGCCGTGCGACTGAGTGGGTCGTGCGACTGGATCATGCGTCTGAGTCAATCGCGCGACTGAGTTGTGCGACTAGGCATGTCGTGCGACTGAGTTGTGCGATTGTGTGTCTGTGTGCGATTGAGTCATGCGTGCGATTGAGTGTATGCGATTGAGTCATGCGATTGAATGTTTGTGTGCGATTGAGTCAGGTGACCGACTGAATGTGTGCGAATGAATGTGATTCGCACGACTGGCGTCCAATTGCACGAATGAAGGTTCAGTCGTACGAAAGTAGCTAATTCGCACGATTGAAGGTTGATTCGTGCGAATGGAAGTTGAGTCGTACGATTGGATGTTGTGTGGTACGACTGAAGGCCAATCATACGAATGAAGGCTCAATCGTACGAATGAAGCTGATTCGCACGATTGAGGGTTGATTCGCACGAATGGAGGTTGAGTCGTGCGTCTGGCCTTGTATGCGACTGAAATTGTTGTGTTTGACCCTTTGTGCGTGGCGTGAGTATGTCGTGTGGTGTCGAGGTAACACTAACACAATAATGCCATTGTTTGGCCACAAAGATTAATGTCAACGTGAGAAAGGGCACAGAAACTACTTTGAGCAAATTAAACTAACGCTTTTACAACGACCGAATTGACTTATAACTATTGACACTTATTCAATGCTTCTTCAATAAACAACGATACTTTTACTTAAATATCATCAATAGTGGGGACAATGTCTTGTACTTGGATCTACATAGGATCTAGTACGTGTGTCAGTCTGTGTGTGTTGTGCGTGACCCATCTGATACGACCCGAACCGACCCATGATTATTGCGCGCTTATACATATATCATATCATTAATGCTATACAATAACTGTCAATAGGTGTTTGACTGTTTATTTGCATTCAACATTTGGGATACATCGCTCATACATACTTACCACTTAACAAGTGAGTTTCGTGGCCCCTTTTTACGCTTATACAATATTTCAATCATTTACAATTGGGGGAAAAGTATGCTTACACAATTTTTATGCTGTACAACTTACATACATTTTATATACAAGGAATCAACGTGATACTGTGTTGCAAGTACTATTTGATACATGCTTGGGTCTGCTGTGTGGTTCTATCTTTGCAACTATTTAATTCCAGTATGGGAACCGACGGTTAGGTATTGGTAGTACTACTGGGTTGACACCCCCACCCTCGTTCGATGGTATACTAGTTGGTACCATCAGTGGCCAGGAACGGGCCCTTGGGTGAATATATGCCGACAATTTCTTTGTGTACGTCGCTAGGTTTGGTTGCAAAGCTCATGTCATGTGATATTTACTTGTGTAATAACTGTATTCACGGTATTCCGACGCGCTTATTTATTACAGCATCACTTACATTCTTATTTCATAAACCTGCGAACTCACCAACAATTATGTTGACCGTTTTAAGCATATCTTTTCAGGTGATCATACAAGTCCAGGAATCTAGGTGTGCTGCCTTAGTGGAGACCCTAGGATGCATTTTTGGGACTTAGCTCATGTTTGATAAACAATCTTTTTGAACAATGTTATCACATGTAAACAATTATCAACTTTTGAAACTTGTTCCCGGGTTGTGGGAATTAACATTTACATTTTCATCATATGTGTATATGTGTTATCATTATCTTGTTGTTTATGGCTATGTGTTGTGGACATTGACTAAACACGACACAAGTCCCCTTGTTGTCGGGTGTCGTCATGACACGCATGTCATCATTTATTTATATTGCTCTCTATCGCTTACCATGTGTATGACGATCCCGGTCTCGTTACATCCCCGTGTTTCCGCTTTTAGCGGGGGTGTGACAGATTGGTATCAGAGCCATTGGTTATAGAGAATTAGGCAATACGCTTGACCTAGACTATAACCTAGGAACCTTCATGTAGATCTGCATGCTAGGACTCTGTATGCATATTATATCTCGTGTATGTGTTCCTCGCTGCTTGATTTGCTCATCTATTTGTTATGTGATCTTTCTACCCTATGAGAGAGCCCTTGTGCTCACTCTGTTATGGGGATGCTTCTATTGGATCTTCCGTTCCCTCTGCGCGCCGAGTTAGTTTATCAGATCCGGGTATTAAACCCGAAGAGATCATCACAGATCATGTTATTGCGCTTGACCTTGGACATTGAGATTAACTCTGAGGAGGAATATGTCTGAAACCTCGAAAGATGAGGAAATAGACAACCTCCGCTAGACTAAACGTGATTGTATACATGGACTTGATGAATTATTATGGATATGATGTAAAGGGAGGTCGGATGCCATGTAACCGGATCAGGCATCATTCTCGGTACATCGTGGGTGTGGTGGGAACGCTGCGGGGAACCCTATATATAAACATCACCGGTATACCGAGAATATGCTTGAAATGGGCTGCATGGTGGTCTGGCTGACCGGAACATGAACATTGGAATTTGATAAGTGGAATACTTTTGTATCTTATGGTGACTAAAGTTTACATGTTACCTCTTTTATGATTAGAACATGCCGCCTCGAAGAGTCACCCGTAGCAGTAGTGGCGGGAGTGAAGCCCCAAGGGGCAGAGGCCGAGGCAGAGGCAGAGCACCAAGAACAAACGATGCTCCTGCCAGTAACAGTCAAGGAACAGGGAACGCCGACATGGCAGCCCTGATCGCTCAGCAATTGGCCGCACTGATTCCTACTATCGTGCCCAAGTGAGCGACGCACTTCAAAAACCACCCTCACGGGGATGGTGGCAATGATGATGGAGCCCAAGGTGGGATAGAAACTGAAACGGGAAACGGAAACCCGACTGGAAACGAGAGCAACCAGGAAACCGAAATGGTGTGGTACTGCCGGTATCGAAAACTGAGTGGTAAATGCTCGTCGGGGATGTTCGTACAAGGAGTTCGTGGCTTGTAAGCCAAGGGAATTCGACGGGGAAAGGTGGGGCGATAGCCCTAACCAGGTGGTTGGAAAAGATGGAGGGCAGTAATTGACATCAGTGAATGCTCGACAGCCAGAGGATCAAGTATGCACTTGTTCTCGACGGGTAACCCCTAACCTGGTGGGAACACCCAGATTAAAGCAAGAGGAAGAGGTCTGCGATGCAGATGTCAGGGACGGAATTTAAAGCCTTGATCACCGAGGAATATTGCCCTTCAACGAGATGCAGAAGAATGAGCATGAGTTCATGCTATGCTGGTGGGGGCAGGGCATGCAGCTTATACTGATCGTTTTCATGAGCTGGCAAGATTGGTTCCGCATCTGGTTACGCCGGAATCAAAGAGGATCGAAAGGTACATTTGGGGACTCGCGCCTCAAATTAGAGCTATGGTCACAGCAGCCGCTCCTCCTACTATTCAGAGCGCAATTCTGAAAGCTGGCGCTTTGACTGATGAGATGGTTAGAACAGGGGTTTTGGGCCGAGGGGCCGAGAAGAGGAAGGATGTTGGGGAATCGAGCCGGTCGAGTGCCGGAAGGTTTGAGAAGAGGTCTAAGCCGACCAGGAATTTTGTGGCCGTGTCTCAGGCCAGAAGAGAGTATGTGGGGCCGCACCCCAAATGTGACAGGTGCAATTATCATCATCCCCCAGGGACGCAGTGCCGGTGTGCGCTAACTGTAAGCGCCCGGGTCATTTGGCAAGAGATTGCAGAACGGCACCGAATCTTGTAGCACCCGTCAACGCGGTTAACCCCGCCGGGAATGCAAGGGCTTGCTTTGAGTGTGGGAGCCCCGATCACTACAGGAATATGTGCCCCAGGCTGAATCGGGCACCGGGTCAACAAGGGAACAACCAGCAGCAGGTGTTGGCTATCGCTGGGAATCAAGGCCCGGCTACTCAGGGAAACGCAGCTCGGGGACGTGCATTCGTCATTGGAGCTAATGATGCTCGTCAGGACCCGAATGTTGTCACGGGTACGCACTTACTCAATCATCACTTCGCATCTATATTATTTGATACTGGAGCAGACAATAGTTTCATATCTTCTGAGTTTGTGCAATTACTTGATTTGAGTCCTAGTAGGCTAGAAACTAGCTACTCTGTAGAAATGGCCAATGGTAGGGTTGCTCAGGCCGATGAGATTATTAGGAAGTGTTCGTTGATTGGAGGATCATACCTTTGAGATAGATTTGATACCCTTCGAGTTAGGAAGCTTCGATGTGATTGTGGGTATGGATTGGTTGTCGCAGAATGGAGCAGAGATTGTCTGTCGAGACAAAGTAGTACGTATCCCTATGCCAAACGGGGAAGTACTCAAGGTTCAGGGAGAACGACCGGGTAAGAGCTTAAAGCTTATTTCCTGCATGAAAGCACGCCAGAGTCTACGAAAGCAGTGCTACGCTTTTCTGGCTCATGTAGTTGAAAAGAAGACGAGGAAAGGAAACTGGTGGATATTCCAGTGGTACGGGATTACCCAGAAGTATTTCCAGATGACTTGTCTGGTTTACCTCCTCCACGACAGGTGGAATTCCGTATTGAGTTGGTTCCTGGAGCTACACCGGTAGCGAAAACGCCATATCGACTAGCGCCATCCGAGATGCAAGAGTTGTCTAGTCAGTTACAGGAACTACTGGAGAAGGTTTTATTATTCGACCGAGTCATTCACCGTGGGGAGCACCGGTACTATTTGTCAAGAAGAAGGACGGATCGTTCCGTATGTGCATCGATTACCGTGAACTGAACAAGTTACGGTGAAGAACCGATATCCTCTCCCCAGGATCGACGATTTATTTGATCAGCTGCAAGGAGCTTCGTATTTTTCAAAGATCGATCTTCGTTCTGGTTATCATCAGCTAAGGGTTTTCGAGGACGACATACCGAAGACTGCGTTCAACTCGTTATGGGCACTATGAGTTCTTGGTCATGCCGTTCGGTTGACTAACGCACCAGCTGTGTTCATGGATCTAATGAATCGGGTGTGCAAACCTTACTTGGATAAGTTCGTGATCGTGTTCATAGACGATATACTTATCTATTCCCGATCAAAAGAGGATCATGTAGAACATCTTCGGGCTATTCTGGAGCTGCTACGCGAAGAGAAACTTTTCGCCAAGTTCTCAAAGTGTGAGTTTTGGCTGCGGAAGTGAAGTTTTTGGGTCATGTGGTTAATGAGGACGGGATTCACGTAGATCCCGGCAAGATCGAAGCGGTGAAGAAGTGGGATACGCCCCAGACACCATCAGAGATACGGCAATTCTTAGGATTGGCCGGTTATTATCGTCGCTTCATCGCGAATTTCTCAAAGATCGCGCAACCGTTACCCTGCTTACTCAGAAAGACAAGAAGTTTGACTGGGGATATGCACAAGAGCAAGCGTTCCAAACGTTGAAAGAGAAGTTGTGCAACGCGCCGATACTGTCTCTCCCAGACGGAACAGATGATTTTGTGGTTTACTGCGATGCGTCACATCAAGGATTGGGATGTGTATTGATGCAGAAGGATAAGGTGATTGCCTACGCTTCGCGACAACTTAAAGTGCACGAAAAGAACTACACCACTCATGATCTTGAGTTGGGCGCTGTAGTATTTGCACTCAAAATTTGGAGGCATTACTTGTATGGCACCAAATGCATCATCTTCACGATCATAAGAGCCTTCAACATATTCTGGATCAGAAGGAACTCAACATGCGCCAACGACGTTGGGTAGAGCTTCTTAGCGACTACGATTGTGAAATCCGGTATCATCCGGGGAAAGCTAACGTGGTGGCTGATGCCTTAAGCCGTAAAGAACGTGTGAAACCACTACGTGCACGAGCGTTGGGATTGACCATCCAAACCAACTTGAAAGCTCAGATTCAAATTGCACAAAGTGAGGCATTGAAAGAAGAAAACCTTGCGGGAGAAGAGTTCCGGGGGTTAGATAACAGATGATTCGCAAGGATGACGGTATTCAGTACTTCATGGATCGCATATGGGTACCCAAATGGGGAGGTGTTCGAACCTTAGTCATGGATGAAGCCCACAAGACGCGATATTCTATTCATCCTGGTGCAGACAAGATGTATCATGATCTTAAGGATCTATACTGGTGGCCAGGCATGAAGAAAGACATTGCCTTATACGTCAGTCGATGCTTGACGTGTTCGAAAGTCAAAGCTGAACATCAAAAGCCATCGGGATTATTACAGCAACCTGAAATTCCCGAGTGGAAATGGGAGAACATAGCTATGGATTTCATTACCAAACTCCCTAGAACAAACAGCGGTCATGACTCGATATGGGTCATTATTGATCGAATGACGAAGTCAGCACATTTCTTGCCTATCCGAGAAGATTACAAGATGGATAAGTTGGCGAGATTGTACATCAAAGAGGTCGTGACACGGCACGGGGTGCCGGTGTCAATCATATCCGACCGTGATAGCAGATTCACTTCACGTTTTTGGCAGACACTACAGAAAGCGATGGGTACTGGGACTCGGTTAGACATGAGTACAGCCTATCACCCTCAAACAGATGGCCAAAGTGAACGCACTATACAGACGCTAGAAGACATGTTGAGAGCGTGTGTAATCGATTTTGGTGGTAGTTGGGATGCTCATTTACCGTTGATTGAGTTCTCCTACAACAACAGCTACCATACAAGCATTGGATGTGCTCCATTTGAAGCGTTGTATGGAAGGAAATAGATCTCCCGTTTGTTGGGCCGAAATTGGTGAGAGTCAACTGACAGGCCCAGAGATCATCCAAGAAACAACAGACAAGATTTTCCAAATCAAAGATCGACTTAAAGCCGCGCGAGATCGCCAAAAGAGCTATGCCGACAATCGTCGGAAGCCTCTAGAATTCAATGTTGGGGATCGTGTGTTACTCAAAGTTTCCCCTTGGAAAGGAGTCGTTCGATTCGGAAAGAAAGGGAAGTTAGCCCCAAGATACGTTGGACCATTTGAGATCACTGAAAGGATCGGTCCAGTGGCTTACCGGTTAAGGTTGCCACAAGAGCTTAGCGGTGTACATGATACTTTTCACGTGTCAAACCTCAAGAAATGTTTGGCCGATGAATCCCTTCACGTGCCAATCGAGGAAATCAAGATTGACGACAAGCTTCATTTTGTTGAAGAACCCATTGAGATCATGGATCGAAAGGTCAAGCAACTGAAGCGCAGTAGGATACCTATTGTTCGCGTAAGGTGGAATTCAAAACGAGGGCCAGAGTTTACATGGGAACGTGAAGATCAGATGAAACTCAAATATCCACATCTTTTCGAGGATGACACTCTTGGACCTAACTCCCAGCTGAATTTCGGGACGAAATTCTCTCAACTGGGGGATACTGTGACATCCGTCACTTTAAGGTCCGTCAATTGACGTGTTTGTCCGTCATCTATTCTATATTTGGTCATTCCTCATCATTATTGACTCATTATGTGGATATCATGTGTGCAATATTATCGTTGTGTGTGCATTCGTTAAAACCGTGTGTGAACCTTAAAAAGACCTTTAAAACTTTCATTTTTGAAAACGTTAAATATATCATTTTATAATATAATAAATGTTTTAATATAACCATTTCTTAAGTCATGACAACATTAAATATACTTTTACAATTAATATAAAACACCTAACGAAGTCGTTTTTCAACCGAACAAAATTTGGGAAAACTCGGGGGTTAAGTGCAGGGACTAAACTTGTAATTGGAAACTTGGGCTGGGTATAAATACCCCTTTTCCAGCCCTAATCTTCATTAATCCATCTTCTTCATCTTCATCTCCTCTTCACACACTAAACACCATCTTAGCACCAAATCCGACCCGAGAGGTCTCGTTTTCTTCGTCTTGACACCGTCTACAGCTTAGACTACCCCTCCTTAGCAGGTAGTTGTCTTTGGTTGTCCATTTCTAGCCTTTTCACGGCTGTCCAAACTAGGGTTTCGGGTGTTCGGGTTCAACCCGAACACACAAGGTCGTATGGGTGCGTGTGAGGTCTCTTTGCTTGTGTTTTATGCTTGTGTATGTTTGTTGAGTGTTTCTGGAGGTCCTTGTGGTGTAAAACCCGTGTTTAGAGCAGCTCGGGGGCTGCTCCTCCCGACCACAGTCGCGATTCTGCAGATCAGGCGACTGGGTCATCCATGCGATTGAGCCGTGCGACTGAGTGGGTCGTGCGACTGGATCATGCGTCTGAGTCAATCGCGCGACTGAGTTGTGCGACTAGGCATGTCGTGCGACTGAGTTGTGCGACTGAGTGTCTGTGTGCGATTGAGTCATGCGTGCGAATGAGTGTATGCGAATGAGTCATGCGATTGAGTGTTTGTGTGCGATTGAGTCAGGTGACCGACTGAATGTGTGCGAATGAATGTGATTCGCACGACTGGGGTCCAATCGCACGAATGAAGGTTCAGTCGTACGAAAGTAGCTAATTCGCACGATTGAAGGTTGATTCGTGCGCATGGAAGTTGAGTCGTGCGATTGGGTGTTGTGTGGTACGACTGAAGGCCAATCATACGAATGAAGGCTCAATCGTACGAATGAAGCTGATTCGCACGATTGAGGGTTGATTCGCACGAATGGAGGTTGAGTCGTGCGTCTGGCCTTGTATGCGACTGAAATTGTTGTGTTTGACCCTTTGTGCGTGGCGTGAGTATGTCGTGTGGTGTCGAGGTAACACTAACACAATAATGCCATTGTTTGGCCACAAAGATTAAAGTCAACGCGAGAAAGGGCACAGAAACTATTTTGAGCAAATTAACTAACGCTTTACAAACGAACGACAATTGACTTATAACTATTGACACTTATTCAATGTCTTCATAAACAACGATACTTTTACTTAAATATCATCATTAGTGGCGACAATGTCTTGTGCTTGGATCTACATAGGATCTAGTACGTGTGTCAGTCTGTGTGTGTTGTGCGTGACCCATCCGATACGACCCGAACCGACCCATCATTATTGCGCGCTTATACATATATCATATCATTAATGCTATACAATAACTGTCAATAGGTGTTTGACTGTTTATTTGCATTCAACATTTGGGATACATCGCTCATACATACTTACCACTTAACAAGTGAGTTTCGTGGCCCCTTTTTACGCTTATACAATATTTCAATCATTTACAAATTGGGGGAAAAGTATGCTTACACAATTTTTACTGTACAACTTACATACATTTTACATACAAGGAATCAACGTGATACTGTGTTGCAAGTACTATTTGATACATGCTTGGGTCTGCTGTGTGGTTCTATCTTTGCAACTATTTAATTCCAGTGTGGGAACCGACGGTTAGGTATTGGTAGTACTACTGGGTTGACACCCCCACCCTCGTTCGATGGTATACTAGTTGGTACCATCAGTGGCCAGGAACGGGCCCTTGGGTGAATATATGCCGACAATTTCTTTGTGTACGTCGCTAGGTTTGGTTGCAAAGCTCATGTCATGTGATATTTACTTGTGTAATAACTGTATTCACGGTATTCCGACGCGCTTATTTATTACAGCATCACTTACATTTTTATCATAAACCTGCGAGCTCACCAACAATTATGTTGACCGTTTTAAGCATATCTTTTCAGGTGATCATGCAAGTCCAGGAATCTAGGTGTGCTGCCTTAGTGGAGACCCTAGGATGCATTTTTGGGACTTAGCTCATGTTTGATAAACAATCTTTTTGAACAATGTTATCGCATGTAAACAATTATCAACTTTTGAAACTTGTTCCCGGGTTGTGGGAATTAACATTTACATTTTCATCATATGTGTATATGTGTTATCATTATCATGTTGTTTATGGCTATGTGTTGTGGACATTGACTAAACACGACACAAGTCCCCTTGTTGTCGGGTGTCGTCATGACACGCATGTCATCATTTATTTATATTGCTCTCTATCGCTTACCATGTGTTATGACGATCCCGGTCTCGTTACATCCCCGTGTTTCCGCTTTTAGCGGGGTGTGACAATACATTGATAAGATCTGAAAAGTTTCAGATTGAAGAACTCTAAGAAAGGTACCGTACCTATTCAAAGAGGAACGATATTGATATGACTCACTGTCCATCTCAAAGGATGAGCTAATAAAATGAAGGCAATCCCATATGC
The DNA here is from genome assembly GCA_025215565.1 of Flaveria ramosissima. Classification (NCBI taxonomy): domain Eukaryota; kingdom Viridiplantae; phylum Streptophyta; class Magnoliopsida; order Asterales; family Asteraceae; genus Flaveria; species Flaveria ramosissima. Next base: position 50,296,085 of record CM046029.1, on the reverse strand, counting down.
ACTGCTATTGGATCCATCATGTATGCAATGATATGCACTCGCCTGACGTGTTCATGAGCTTTGAGCATGACAAGCCGTTACCAGCAAAATCCTGGAAACAGTCATTGGATGGCTTTAAGAACATACTTAAGTACCTAAGGAGGACAAAGATATGTTCCTGATCTATGGATCTGGTGACGAGGAGCTCGTTTAAAAGGTACACGGATGCGAGTTTCCAAACCGATCGTGACGATTCACGGTCACAATCGGGATACATTTTCATTCTGAATGAGGAGCTGTCTCTTGGAAGAGCTACAAGCAGGATGTGGTGGCTCTATCAACTACAGAATCAGAATACGTCGCCGCCTCATTGGCAGCTCAAGAAGCTGCATGGTTGAAGAAATTCATTGCCGATCTAGGGTTGTCCCTTCCATTCAGACCCCCTAGAGATCTTTTGTGATAACGAGGGTGCGATTGCTCAAATCAAGGAACCTCGTGCTCATCAAAAGACTAGGCACATTGAGCGGAGATTCAACTACATACGAGATGAAGTTGAAAAGAGAAAGATATGTATTCGCAAAGTTCACACGGAGGATCAAAACATTGCGGATCCTCTCACGAAGCTCCTTGAAAAGCAAAGCATGAAGGTCATACTTGTGCCATGGGACTTCGATATTCTAGTGATTGGATTTGATCTGTAAACTTTGTATTTGGATATGTGGGAACTTTTTATAATTTGAATAAAATTATTTGGTTTATATGCTTCAATTAATGTTCCAATTTAGCATGTTTTAAATCCAGTAAATTGTTTTACTCTAATGTCTGTAGTCTTTCATACTTGTGGGAACAAGTGTGAGGTAAGATTATTATGAACTTGATTGGTTGATATTCATAAGAGGATGAATATAGAGCAATGGGTTGCTACCAAGGTTCATAGATATTTGTGGGATACAAATATTGGACTAACCCGCATCTCAATTTTACTACATGGAATCTTATTGATTGATCATAAGTAAATTGAGTAAAGGCGAATTCATTTGGTATCCTCCGACCTGAGATACAATTGGGTTTTGATATTCACCAAGTATTATACCTTGAGCTTTTTCTTCACTGTCCTGAAATAGTGGACAGCACATAAGGGTATGTTCAGGTTTGACACGAGGTGTTTGTGAGAAACGTATGTAGTCAAGATGGAATTTGTCCCTCTTATTCGTTGAGAGTTAGATGTCTAAGGCCTGATTAAGTTAAATCAACAAGGAATGATCATTCTGTGTCCTTGGATTTAACATGACATCTGTAACAAAAGGATAGATGATTGATTCACCTAAATCATTCAAGTAGGGTACTTGAAAGGGATGATGTTATTGAATGGCTATAAGTCATGCGTATTAAGGGTAGTAAACCTTTGTTAGTGCGGTATTTACTGCTTGCATCAATCTTCTATGAATCTTGGGCAAGTGGGAGATTGTAGGATTCTATGTGCCCAAGACACGTAGAATATTTGATGCGGTTAGTACGTAATGATCCAAGTCGGGTTATACCCAATAACAAGCTTTGCATCACCAAGAATTATTTAATTGATGATGGGTTCATACAATTAAATAATTACACCAAATTTAGAAAAAAATAGGTTTTCTAAATAATTATCTGCGAGATGAAACAAGTTATAAGGATAATTTGTTGATGGGTTTATTATTATTTTGTTATTTAAAAGGGTTTAAATAACACAAATAACATGTGAGTATACTTTAGTTAAAATGTTTTAATTAGAGAAGGTATATGTCACAATTTTAATAAGTCTAGTACATGACTTTTAATGTGTGATATAAGACAAGTTTAGGAGGGAAAACCCTCCCCTTTTGCCACCTTTTTGGGCGGCCACCTTGTGTGGAAAAGTGAAAAATCTTGTCTTGAAACTTACACTCTTTATGAAAGAGTGTAAGACCACACTTCTCATCCATCAATTCATTTTGCATGCTCCAAAATCTCTCTCTCTTCTTCTCTCTTGAACCTCACGGCTGAAACAAAGAAGAAAGAACATTTTGGGTGTTTTTGGTGCTCTCTCCCTAGCAAGAGTGGTGGTTGTTTCAAAGGCTTTGGGTATACAAGCTTGAGGGCTTCTTCTCTTGAAGTCTTGGTCGTTTTTGGTGCATCTAACACCTCCATTCTTGGTCGACATTTCAGCTGCCACAAGGTAGTTAATCACAGCTTTATATAGCTGTGATTTTATGTGCATTTCGTTATGTTCATAGCTTGTTCATTCACATAAATGATCCTTTTTGATTTGGGTTTGTTTTCATCTTAAAACATATAACTAGAAACATGAAATTTTCAGCTTTAAAATCGGTTTTAAAAGCTACATATCCGCTGTGTTTTCTGAAAGTTTAAATGGTTAAACATGGATTTTGTGTTCTAGCAAACCCTTCACAAACAAAGTAATCAAATCAAGCAAGATATCAACAAAATCCATAGTTTCATTAATATCAAGCAAAGACAATTACAAAGTAAGTAAGCAGTTATGAATCTGTTGTTCGTCACTACTCTCGTCTCTTACTACCTGCAACAAGTCTAAGCTATTTATAATGAAACACATGGAACTAACAAATTACAAAACTAGTCCCTATACTATTACAAATAGTAAAAAGACACATAAAGACAACATGTTAATATTTCTAGAGAACTAACAATACTCCCCCTAAGATTTACATGGTCTTCGGTCTTCAAAATCTTCAATCTTGTTTTTTTTTTTTCTCTTCTCTTCAGCTTTCTTTCATCTTCTATTTCATTTTCAGCTTTTATCTTCTATCTTCTATCTTCATCACTCAAGGAAATCTTCAGGTTCTTCCTTGATCTTGAACATTGGCTTCTTTTTATACATCTCCAGTTCTTTCAAAGCATTAGCAATAGCAGACTTAAATTTGCTAGCAAGAATGCCTTGTTCTAGTTTTGCTTCATTCGTCTTTATCTCCATTTTGCTCATTCTTTCCAATGTATCTTTTGATAGACATGTGATATCAATATTAGCATATAACTCAATAGGAGTCGATTTTCCTTTGAGTATATTTCTAATACTCCTTTTCTTGAAATGCTCATGAACTCAATGTCTTTGATATCCTTCTTAACAATGTTTGCATATGCAAGAGCTTTCCTTAATGATATTCTTTCCATTGCAGCATTCATCACATTAATGATAGAAAGAAAATACTTCTTATCTTGCTCTGCAATCTCTGGAGATACTTTCTCAAACTTTTGCACAGATAAAAATGATATATAACTTGGATACAATATTTTCAGTTCAAAAGCACCAAATAATGTAATCATATCCTCATCCCATTGTTTGAGATTTCGGACCAGTTTAAGCTCAAAAGTCTCAGTGTTATAGAACCATTTGAGAATTGGCTTTGACTTCTTATTACCATCAATCACCTTTAAACCAGGAGTTGTGACTTTTTCAAAATACTTATCATAAAATTCTATCATGAAATGTTCTTCTGTAGATTGTAATCCCTTAAGCTTTATGTTCTTCTTTAATGTAGCAAAGTACTCCTTGTCTTCTTGATCACATCTTGTTTGAAGAATGTGCGTATGAAATCCTAAAATTCACAAAATAATGAGACGTATGAGCACTGTTTGTCGTATGAATTCAGACATATGAGAACTGTTCAGTCACATGAGCACTGTACAAACGCATAAGCACTGTTTAGGCGCTTTTGCACAGTTCAGGTGCATTTGCACTGTTCAGCCGCATGAAGTTCCTGAAACGTCTAACTTGTAACTCTTGAAACATTTCAACACTGTGTGGACGCATGAGACATTTAAAACGTCCAACACTTGGTTAAAATCAGACTCATTATCACTGTTTAGGCGCATGGGTTTGTGTAAAACGCCCAAACACTTAGTTAAACTCATGGACTTATTGCAACTGTTTAGGCGCATGGGAATATGAAAAACACCCAAACACTTGTATAATTCCTGAAAGTTCACTATGCTCCTATTTAGACGTATGAACACTATTTAGGTGCATGAGTTGACTTTGACTTGACTTTCATGAGTCTTACACTTGTGTTTTTCAAAATTCTTCACCTGCACACTATTTAAACATATTAGTAATATTTCATACTAATATTTAAACATTTTAAGCATATTTTTGAATTTCCCAAAATATACCTTTTAGTCCCTTAAATTTGAACTTTTAACATTTTGCACACTCAATATTAATTTTTAACAATTTTAAATCTTCACTTGTTGAATAATTTTTATTTAATTTATCTTTCCCTTCATTTTAGTCTCAAAACAAAATCAAATATCTATTTTTCAACTTTTGAAAGAAGCATTTCCCCTTGAAAATTTATATAGGTTCATTATCATTTTCAAAAGTTACATTATCAAACTCACATACACTTTGAACATATAGCATCATCCTTTCAATTCAACATTTTAACTTTGATTTTGATTTTTTGAGAAAAACTCTTCCATTTATTACTCCCCCTAAACTTTTAAGTTTTAACAACTTATAAGTTTCCTAAGGTAACATAATAAGATCACCCATCTCATTGTTAAATTACCTTCACCCACAGAAAACATGCATAAAATCAAAATGAAAGAAGAATCAAAATCTAGTATAAACAAAAGAATTAATGTCTGCAGTGAGATCATATTAATGAAGATCAGCACATTAAAATAAAAAAATGTGAATAGTCATAGACAATGAATAAATCCTGATCAAGTGTGTTCCAGGTCAATGATATCACACAGCAAAAGAGACACAGATCTAAGGACAAAAATGAGTGTTTTTGACAAAATATCAACTCACTTACTTTTTCAATTCTTGGATTGATTAGGGTATATTTAGATATGACATGATGTAAATCATACAGAGACTTAGAGAGCTCAACTATCATCAAGACATGCAAGAAAGAACACATACTCAACTTGTTACCTGAAACATATGTATAACCAGAGTTCATGTTACTTAAATTAATAGAGGATGATCATGGATAACCATTTGATCAGCTCTAACTATCCATTTGAATAGATTGTGCACATTGGCATCTTTTGCATCAAAGAGAAAATCCAGGTCTGTAATGACTTATAACAAAGGATATCTCAGCACTTCAGGTCTATGATGACTCATAACCAAGAGGTGATATGATGCTTGTAACAGATCTCATGATTAATCACATTACCATCAGGTGTGAGTGGTGTAACTTAACAAGCAATCAATCTGATAAGCCAATACATCTCAAAAGTACTCAGACGAATACACACAAGCATTAAGATTTAGTGTAATCACAAGAATTTACTTTTTCAGTATAGTAGCATGATATTGTCTACACATCATATCTGATCATGTCAGACTTTATTAATGAGTGAAATATGCAACTGATCTCACTAATGTACTATCATTTCTCACATATTGCATAAACAGATTATTTTCTAAAAATAAACTGACAATTAGAAAAAGACTCTATTCTTTGGAGTTTTGATTTATACATTTGTATTTGGTTTTTCTAAAAAAACACACACACACAAAATACAAACAGGCAATTAACATTGAGAAGATCACTTATGATGATCTTTTGATTTAGAGAGTTCACATATGATTAATAAGACCAACTGACTCCAATAAATACTCAAACCGTCCTGGTGGGAAGGCTTTAGTAAATAGATCCGCCAACTGTTTTTCCGTTGCAATTTAAATCAATATGATTAATCCTTTTTTAGAGTTATCTCTGAGAAAATGATATCAAATTTCGATATGTTTTGTTTTTGAATGTTGAACAGGATTAGCTGTAATGAACATAGCAGCAGTGTTATCAATGTAAATAGGTGTTTTAAGAAAATTGAACCCATAATCCAGTAGTTGATTTTGCAACCAGAGAATTTGAGAACATCCTGCTGATGCAGCAATGTACTCAGCTTTTGCAGTTGAAACAGAGACATTTGTTTGTTTCTTACATTGCCACGAGACTAATCGGGGACCAAGAAATTGACACCCACCCGAAGTAGATTTTCTATCTTGATAACATCCACCATAATCATTATCTGTATATCCATGTAGTTCAAAGTTACCCTTGTAAGGATACCAAAACCCTAAACCTGGTTTACCTTTGAGATACCTGAATATCCTTTTGACAGCAATTAAGTGAGATTCTTTCGGATCTGATTGATACCTGGCACAAACACAAACAGCATACATAATGTCTGGTCTAGATGCAGTAAGATACATCAAAGAACCAATCATTGATCTGTATAACGTTTGGTCAATAGATTTTCCTTTTGGATCAGGTTCAATCTTGGTGTTAACATCTGCTGGAGTTCGTATGGACTGACAGTCTTGCAACTTAAATTTCTTCAAGAGCTTGTCAACAAACTTCTCTTGATTGATAAAAATTCCATCATCAGATTGCTTGACTTGAAGTCCAAGGAAAAAATTAATCTCTTCCATAGAACTCATTTGGAATCGAGATTTCATGATTTCTTCAAATTCATTGCACAATTTTGGACTGGTAGAACCAAATATGATATCATCAATGTACACTTGTACACATAAGAGATCATCATTATCCTACTTCATGAATAAAGTTGGATCAATTTTCCCTCTTTTGTATCCATGTTGGATTAAGTGTTGTGATAATGTCTCATACCAAATTCTAGGGGCTTGATGAAGTCCATATAAAGCTTTACTAAGCTTATATACTCGATGTGGAAATTCTGCATCCTCAAAGCCCGGAGGTTGCTTCACAAACACATTGTCAGTGATAGGACCATATAGAAATGCACCCTTTACATCCATTTGATACACCTTAAATTTCATGAATGAAGCATAAGCTAGGAAAACTCGAATGGATTCAAGTCTTGCAACTGGTGCAAACACTTCATCATAATCTAACCCTTCTTCCTGTGTGTACCCTTGTGCAACAAGTCTCTCTTTGTTCCTTGTTACTACACCACGATCATCAGTCTTATTTCTCCTAAACAACCATTTCGTGCCTTATAGCATTTTTTCTCCTTCAGGTAAATCCACTAAAATCCCACACTTCTTGTTTGCAAAATTGAAGTAATTCTTCTTGCATGGCTTCTATCCAACCATTGTCCTTTAATGTTCGGTAACATTTTTAGGAACAATTTGAGAAAGAGAAACAAGAGTATAAGCACATGTTTGCTTGTTTTGGATTTACTCCTTGTTGTTCTCTCATTCAATGACCAATAATCTGAGAAATTGGATGATTCTTGTGAATACAAGATGTTGAATCTCATCACATTGAACATTAACATCCAGATTTGTTTAGTTTAAGTTGGAAAGCTGATGTAACAAATTAGAAGAATGTGGATTGAAGTTTGGAACTTGAGTCAGAGTTAATAAAGTAATCAAAGTTACCAGTATCAACTGCATCACCAGAGATGGATGATGTTCAAGACTCAGGTTGCACAAACTCATTACCATCATTAGGAATTGGATGTGATCCTTCCTGATCAAAAGAGACTGAATGATCTGAAGTTGTATTAGCATGATTAATGTCATTGAATCGTATTGTTGAGTCCTTGACAAATGACAAAAATGGGTAGTCTGAGCTATAATCATCTGGGTCGTCAGAATCTGAATCCTTACTGAAAGATCGAAGATCTCCTCTAGAGTTCTTCTTACCTGTAGAATCAAGACAATTTGATTGATTAAACAAGTTAGATTGAAGAGAGTTTGATAATGAATCTAAATCAAATAACCAGGCAGGACCATTTTAAACTGATGGAAAAGAATTTTCCAGAAATTTAACGTTGAATGTTTCAAGAATTATATTCGTCCTAGAGTTGTACACTCGATAGAAATTTAACGTTGAATGTTTCAACAACCAAATGATTTTAGAAAGTTTATGTTCATTTTCTGCCAAACATTAACTCATATGGAGTTTTCATTTTATCTTTCACAATTAAGATTCTGTTCTGAACAAAACACGCAGTTGATATAGCTTCATCCCAAAAAGTGATAGGAATTTTTGCATCAGCTAACATAGAACGAGCAGCTTCAATAAGTGTTCTATTCTTCCTTTCAAGAACTCCATTTTGTTGAAGAGTTCTGGGAGCACTGAACTGATGAGCTATCCCTTTTTATGCACAAAACATTTCAATGTTAGCATTTTTTTAATTCCGTTCCATTATCACTTCTATATTTCACTTTATTTTCTAATTGATTTTCAACTTTAATGATAAATTCTTTCAGTAAATCAATCGTTTCAGATTTAGTATACAAAAAAGAAAACCCATGAAAATCTTGTATAGTCATCAATGATAACTAAACAATATGATTTTCGTCCAATACTCTTGACATTTGTTGGTCCAAAAAGGTCCACATGTAACATTTGAAGAGGTTTGGAAGTTGAGTTATGAGCTTGGTCTTATAAGACGCTCTGTTGCTTTCCCTTCAAACATGTTGAGCAGTGATCAGTCGTTGCAAACTTCTTAGATGGAAGTCCAATGACATGATTTCCTGATACAGCTGTTTATATTCTTGAAATTTGAATGTTCGAGACGTCTATGTCCAAAGCTGGCTTTCATCATTTGATGCTTTAGCAATTAGGCATGTGTTTCAGTTGAAGGATCAACTTGAGACATATCCAGCTTGTATACATCTCTATCCCTTTCAGCTATAACAATTACCCAATCTTTGGTTAACTGAAAACCTGGTTTCAAAACATAAAAGAATGAATCATCAAATAGAACAGAGTATGATTTATCACATATTTAGGATACACTTAAAGATTAAAGTTCAATTGTGAACAAAAGTTGACTTTGTCAAGCTTATTATCCCATTTTGATATTGTTCCTTCTCCTGTTATTTTTCCTCCTGCAATCACCACCAAAGGCGACGTGTGTTCCACCCTTTAACTTAAAATCTTGTACAAGGTACAGTTGAGATTGGTGATCATATGTGCTACACCCACTATCCACATACCATGTATGAAGTGGGTCTTCTTGGGCGTACCTGCACACACAAGAAAATTAAGTTGAGATATCCACCGAAGCCGAGATGGTCTTGGGTTTTCCAAATTTATCAACAATGGTAAATTGTTTGTAATGAAGATTATTGAAAACAGGTTATTCTTGATGAATACCAATCTTGTTTTGAAAATTTTTTGAAATTGTTTGAGTTATTTTTAAGAACATTCATACCATTTGATTGATCAATTTTTGACACGTATTGATGACTAACCTTTTTATTAGTCATTCTTACAGATCTTGGTATGAATTGTTCTTGCACATTTTGTTTAGATCTCACATAATTGTTCTTTTGAAAAGATCTCAAACCTAAAGAAGGTTGATTAGTAATTTTGAAATCCATCAGTTTGATTTCTCATATATTGAGGATTAACATAACCTTTGCTTATGTTTGAATTTGCAAATCCTCTAGTATGTGATCTCTTTCTAAAATAACAATTTGCAGTATTGTGAGTCTTCTCATCACAATAAGTACAGTAATTGTTAAAATAACAATCTGCTGTGAAATGATTTCTCATGTCACATATGTGACAGTACTTGTTGAAATAGCACTCAGCAGTATTGTGATTTTTCATATCACATATTTCACAGTACTTTTTTGAGTTAAAAACACTGTTTGTTAACTTTTGACATTGACACTGTATTTGATTCATTTTTATATTTGGTGTCAAATAGTTAAACTTTTCTTTTTCATTTTTCACATTTTGATTTTGTGCCAGATTATTTTGCATCTGTTTAACATGAACTTCCTTTTTGAATTCATTAGGAACAAATCTTTTTGCTATAGCGGAAGTCTTAGAATCTGAACTTGATTTCAGATCAGAGTGAGATTTGTTCATAGTATTTACCTTGTTATTTTAAAGAGAATTCATATTTAACAAACCGGCTGACACAAATTTTATCGGTTTAAGTTTTGTTGCCTGATTTGTTGCTTTGATCAACTTTTCTGAACTTTTGCTTTGTTTAGATTTTGATTTTGATGATTTCTTTCTTCTTCATTGACTCTTTGACTTAGAAGAACTTGGTTTACTTCCAGATTGAACATCGTCAAAAGAAGATTTTTTTTCAGATTGAACTTGTTTTAGATTAATAATGTTTGAATCTTCTGATGTTCCTACCTGTTGTTTATCTTTATCTTTGCTTTGAACTTTCACTTCTTCTAATACAAAATGAATTTGATCAGAAGTGTTTTGTTTTGTTTGTTTAGGTTCATAAGATTTTATCTTGATTGGATGACCATTTTTAATCTTTTCTTGATCATTTTCAACAAAAACTTTGACATTTTCCTTTTCTTCTTCTGAATTCTTGTTTTGACCTGAAAGCTTTAAGTTTAGCTTTATTCTCAGGAGAATGATCATGTGTATTAAAGTTCTCTGGTAAAGTGTTTGTAATAGATTCAGGCGTAGGTTCATGAGTGAAACCTAACCCTGCTTTGTGTTTATCTTTTCTCTCACTTACAAGTTTTTCTACAATCATTTTTGAACTTTTTACTTTAGCAAGATCCATTTGAGTAGCAGCATGTGCTATCTTCTCCTATTCAAGATTTTTTGTCATCTCTCTCAATTCTTTAGAAACAATTTCTAATTCTATTAGTGTTTTGTTCCATGAAGTTTGAAGAGAAATAATCTTTTGATCTGCTGTTTTATGATCAGATTTTAGTTTGTTATGCATTGACTCTTCTTGTTTTAGTTTCTCACAGATTTTATATGAGTAGTTTCTGTAGTATTCAACATGTTCATAGCATGATTTTGTGCAGAGTTTTTCTCTCACTTCAGATGGGATTTCAGGGAATTTTGGACATAAGGTTTCAGATTTTGAAGATGAAATGTCAACCTTAGGTTGATCAGACTGTGCCATTAGAGCTACTTCATCTGTATCCTCCTTATGATCAGATTTGTCACTACAATCATAGTCATCTTCTTCATTCTCACCTTCCACCTTTGGATCATTATTTTCTTACCAATCTTCTCCCTGGATTTCTGCAATAAGAGATAAACTTGATGTTAAATCATTAGTAAACTGTTCAGCATATGCACTCCAATCATAACCATCTTAATGCTGACTACTAAGCTTTCTTAGTTTCATCAGATGATTTTGTTTTCATCTTTAAGCTCAGGCATAGGAAGACTTTGATAAAGCTTTTGAAAAGTCTTCTGAGCTGTGGTTGAAACCTTTGATTGCTAGAACTTGATTGAGCATTTCCTCCATTATTCCTTGGAGCTTTGCATTCTCTGGAGAAATGTCCATAACTGTTACAGTGGTTCTACAATAACTTTGAGAAAACAACTGATGACTAACACCAAAACTTTCAGTTGTTTTCTTTCAGCCGCTTCATAACCTATAAATACCTAACCCTAACTTTAAACTTTTCAAAAGTCGTTTTCCGAACTTTCATCTTCCATTAATGGCGACCATGCAAATCAAACCACGACACAACTGTGTTGCCTACCTCACAAAATCGGCCTTTTGGATCAAGTTTGATGCTGCCATTGATCTGATGGTTGATTCCCCGTATCAAACTGCTTTTCTTCTGAATCCAACCATCTATCCCGATACCCTTCGCCAATTCTGGACAAATGTCACCGTCCATACTGGTGAGAATGATGTCGCAATCACTCTCCAGTCGTTTCTAAACCAGAAGAAGGTGGTCATCACTCCTGATATCATTCGCCAAACCCTAAATCTGAATGATGCCACCTTTGTCACCAAATACCCGAAAGGCACCATTGATCTATCCTTCATTAACCATGGGTATAAGGGCGACCTAAGTGCTACCACAATTCTGAAGAAGCACTTCCATGATGCTAAACGCCTAATCTTTCATATGATCAATGTCTGCCTTGCCCCCAAAACCTCTTCATGGGATCAAATGTCATCCAGGTGGCAGCAGGTATTGTATTCTATCCTTGAACGCCAAAGCTTAAATTTTTTTAAATTATATTTTTGGAATTAAAAGATCTGGCAATGAAACCTGTGGCTAACAGATGGATATTATATCCAAGGTTTCTTATGGCCATAATCATTAATCAATTAAAATCTGATGGCCTCGTTGGCCTTGGAGTCCCTGCTATGGTAGTTTTGCCTGAGGTATACTCCAGGCACAACTCTAACCCACAACTCAAAGAGGCTGCCAAACTGCTAAAACCCAACTAGAGGGAACCCACAGCCTCATCCTCCAGATCCAAAGTCCCCTCCGAACCATAATCCAAACAAACCAAAAAGGCTACTCAGGGAGTTGAGTCCCCTAATGATGCCCCTGCAATACAAAGGCAGGATGAAACTACTGGTAATAATCCCCTTGTAGTTTCCAAGACTCTACCAGCTGAAACCGCTCAGGTATCCTCTCAACAGGATCCTCATGCAACCAAAAATGGGGAAACCACATTACTGGAATCTCTCTCACTTGAGAAGATTGCCATTGAAGAGCACCATTCACCCCAGGTGCAATCTTTTTCACCCTTATCTCCCATTGAAACCACCCCTACTAGCCATTGAAAAGTTTTGCTTTGCATTCTCTGAAGACTGGCAGATCCCCTCCCCCAGCAACTGTAAAACTTTGAGAAGTGGTTCTACAATAATAATACGGGGGAGGCAGTGATCACGGTAAAGAATGGGAATGAGCTTAGAGTATTTGATCCTATGGAGCTGTTTTGTTTCTCTGATGAAGACCTGCTAGTTCTTTGCGAGAATAATATTAAAGTGGGTGCAGGTGATGAGACAAGAAAGGAAGCCAGTCTGTTTATGAATGTGGCTAATAAAGTAAGAGGAATGAGAGAAGAAGTGAGAGAGATAGCTGAGAAAGTAAGAGTTGAAGATGATTTAAACATGGATGTGCGGGATTTAGCGAGACAGTTTGAGCAAGCTAGTGCTCATCCCGAAGGAGCTAATGAAGCTGGAGGTGATCAGAGTGTATCATTTGCTGAAGCTCCTAAGGAAGTTGTTGCAGGAGCTGTAGAGGACACATCAGAAGCAGTGGGGGAGACTGGAGCTGAACAAGGAGAATTGATGATCAAGTATAGGTTGGACTCACCTTAGTTTAGTTTAGATTATGTTTATATTACCTTGTAATAGGTTTAATGTTAGTTACTTTTGAAAGTAGTTCATTTTGTCTAGTTTTGTAGTCCAGCGAAACTATGAGCGAAACTATAGTTTCGCTCATAGTCAGCTGTTGTAGTTCACCCGGGGAAACTGTTGTTTCTGCCGGGCGATACTATAGTTTCGGCAGTACAGTTTCGCTGTGTCTGCGAAATTAAGACTGCTATATATAGATTTGATCATTTTCATTGTTGGGGTATCCTAGCAAAACCCTAATCGTTTATCATTGTTGCTAGTGACCTTTGTAAGCAGTATTATCACAAAAATACATTTGTGCTTTGTTATTATTTGTGTTGTTCATCATTGTTCTTATTTTGATACACTTGTGATTGTTCTCAATCTTCTTTATCTTAGTTGTCTATTGTTTGTATTTGATATTGAACGATTCAACAACTCATTTGTACTGCAAATCGATCAAATGGACCAACAAAAACTAATCAAAGTTAACACAAATAAACAATATGCTGATCTGTTCACAAAGGCTTTTGATGAACAAAGATTTAAATATCTTGTACCAATTATTGGGATGATTAACTTTGAGTAGATTTTCTTAAACTTAACGTAAAACTATTTCTTAAATATGTGTGTCCAAAGTTGTCTATATTATCACCTACATAAGTCCATTTTATTTCGGAAGAAACTTTTCAAATGATATTCCTTATAATTTTGGAAATTTTAGACATATTTTCTCTCAGAAGACATTAAGTTGTCTTCGGAAGAACATTATGTCTTTAAAACAAATAACTACTTAGAAGAAATTTACCTTCTAGTGAAATTCTGATATATCTTCTGAAGCTTAAATATGCTTCTAACTACTTATATGTATTTTGAAGAATAATTTTCTTCCAAAAGCAATGAAGCCTAGGAAGATTTATTCTCTTATAAATACAAACCTCTGAGTTTTAATCTCTTCTGAAACCAAATATGTCTTAGAAGTGAAAATACGCTAAGTATTTTTTTTCCGAAGCAAAATTTCCACAAAGCTCAGGAATATTTTCCGAAGTCAAATTGGCTTCGGAAGTTTTTATTAAACTTCTGAAGACAAATTACCATCGGAAGATGTTTGAATTCCAAGAAACTACCTTTTTGGGCGCTTTTGCAAAGGTAGGACCAACATCCAGATTTCAAAGTTTATACGTTTACATTAACTATGTCTCAAATCCATTTTACACACACACACACACACACACACATATATATATATATATATATATATATATATATATATATTATATATATATATATATATATACATTCAACAGTTCACCCTCTCTCACTTTCCTCTTCATCTGCAAAAATTCTCTAACCTAAATTCACCCACAAACTGCCTTTGTTCTTACCTTTCTTCACCATAAAGCTACTCACAAACGGCTAACCCTGATCCCAGAAACCAACCCGATTTTTCTATGAATTTGCACAGGCAACACAATCAGGTTGCTTTGTTAAACTCTGAGAAAGATCCGGGTTTCTCATAGATTTGCTTATTTTTGACTCTATCCAAGAACTTCACCTCCCTTACCATGGATCCTCCACTTTATGAAGATCAACTCTTGGAGTTTTGGAGGACCTACCAAGTGGTCACTATGGATTGGGAGAAGGCACTCTCTGCCATAGTGCAGGGGAGGACACTCTTCATCATTCCAGCCTCCACTAACACGCATCTTTGGCTTGATGATGTCAAAGGTGAGTTGTCCTTCCCCAAGTCTGTTGTCAATCAGTTCTTCAGGCAGATGGGCTATGAAGGTGATTACTCTATAAGAACCTTCAGAAAAGGGAAGGTCTCCTCCTAGTGTAAGTACCTCCTCCATGTAGGCATACATTGTCTATCTAACTAGCATGGAGGTTGGGACCAAATTCCAAAAGACCTTTCTTACATAGTCCATGGGATGGTTTAGGCGGTCAACTTTAGGTATTCTCAGTGTGTATATACCATTTTACTTGATAACTTAGACTTTTTAGAATATTACATGTTCCTTAGATATGTCCAGCACATTTCTAACTGTGAACTGATCTCACAGTTAAAAGGAACAGGTAATGTTCTAAAAGTTGGACTGATGAAGCCAGACATCTTTAAAACTATAGGAAAGCCTATTGTGGGCTTCAAAGGGGTAGAAACAGCCTTTGTCCCAAAAATTCTAGAGCTCATTACTCAAGGTGACAACCTAGCAGCACCAGCTAGTGTTGAACCCACACCTTCCACTTCTCAACCACCCAAACAGCCTTAAATAAACATCACTTACACGAGAAAATCAATATGAACCCCTACACAAGCTACTCAGGTTGTGCAGACCCCTATATCCTCACCTATGCAGGAGGAAGTGGACACTGGAACTCCCACTTCCCCTAAGGAGCAAACCACTCCCATCTCTTCAAGGATCGGTGTTAAGGTTCCTCATGCTCAGCCTTATGAGTTCACAACCCCAATAGCCTTAAGCCTTCACTCAGAGTCTCAAAACTCTAGTGAACAACCTTTAAGGAAAAGTTAACATCCCAAGCCTCTAGACCTCAACCAATCCATACCCAACCTAGAATTCTATGATGATGAAGACATGGGATTCAGTGAGTACCATGAGTCTATCTTCTCCACCCCTGCTTAAGGATAGATAAGTACTCCTACATCACCCATGTCTACCCGAAATCATCCACCCACTACTAAGGTGGATCTCTCTGAAAAAGTTTAGGAGGTCCATATGGAAGATTCTCTCACTTTAGCAAGTGACTACATCTTTAGGACCTCAACCATGGCTAACACTTCAACTAAAGTTATCATGGTGTGGGGGAGATCCAGCAACCAAGAACATAGTGTTGGTGATGGAAGATGACTTTGGTCCTATTCTCTCATCCCCCCCTCCCCCCGTGATTCTTCTGATGAAGATGAGGGGAGTCCGAAACTAAAGGTGCAAAAATTGACACAAACCTGCACCTATTTAGTCTCGAAGGTTAGTCACCTGGAATCTTAGGTGACTACCTTACAAAGGAAGGTCAATGACCAGCAACTTGAGATCACCGATCTCAAGGGCAAGTTAGCTGAGAGACCACTTAGAAGGACTCAACCAGGTCCACAAGAACATGTGGATGTGGTGGACTTAATCTCTAGCTCACCTATGCAAGAAGGTGATTGTAACGCCCCGGAAAGTTGAAACAATCCATTTAATCATAATGGGCTTAATTAAGGGATATTTAATACAAATAAAGGAAGGAAATGGGTCATGGGCCAAATTAGCCTTATGGGCAACAAATTTAAGTGGTTAAAGGCCCATAATCAGCCACTTAAACCACCTAACCGGCCATCATCTTCTTCGTTTGCAACCCTAGCAACCAACTTCCATAGAGAGAGTAGAGAGAGGAAGTAAAGAAAACTCAATATTTGTAGCTTCATTGGTTAAGAGATTGAATATTTGAGTGTTAGAGCATTAAACCACAAGAAACGAGCAAGAAATCCAAGTAAGAATCAGCCTCTAAACGCCTTTGTAGGTCGAACCCGGGTTCTAGGGTTTTGAGTTTTGAAAAGTTACGAAGAATCATATAAAGGTCATATTTTTACATATGAAATTATGTAAAAAGTTTAGATATAGTTTCATGGATGAAAAAACTAAGGATTTGGACGTAAAGAGTTGCGATTTTAGGTTAAAAACGAGTTGGTTCATCATTTTTATGTGTTCTGTGAAACTGTGAGTTCATCCTGCGAAACTATGAGTTTGTCTTGTGAAACTATAGTGTCGTAGGTAATTTCACAGCCATGGAATTACAACGAATGTTGGGCGAAACAGGCTACGAAAATGTCGTGCGAGACTGTCAGCGAAACTGCCATGAGAAACTAGAGCAAAACTGTACGCGAGACTATTGCTGAAACTAGGTAAAAAATAACCCATTTGAGTGTTAACTTATATGCAAGCCGTGTACTGCGATCCTAGCTTAGAAAGCTTAGACTAGAAACTATAAAATGTAACTAGGTGAGTTCTAGATCCCCTTATTTACAAGTTTTTCTATGTTTTGGGGCTGTTATGCATACTAAATATACGTTTTTAATGGAAAAGATCTCAAGAGGTTTTAATAGGAAGATAGAACTTTCTATAACCAGCCTGGCCCTAGCCAGGGGCATTGCCCCTTGGACCCCACTAGGGGTTGCTGCCCCTAGAACCCCGCTGTCAGGGACTACCGCCCCCAAACCCCAACTGTCCCGCGGAGGGTCGGATATGTTTTTATGGTGAATTGTACTTGGTATGTTATGTACTTAATAAGTAAAGTATTGTATATTAAAGTGGAAGATAATATTAATGAAAAGTGGAACTTAACAAATGTTACCCGGACTCGTATGATAATAAAAAGTCTTACAAGCACTATGATGGACTTCACTTATGTGGGCTTGATGTATGATGATGGATCCATATTTATGATCCTCTTATGTGCCATGCAGTGTGGATTAATTGTCGAGGGTTAGCTCACGTATATGTGTACTGATAGGGATCGACATTCATTGTCGATCAACAGGGGGCTCTTGATATGTGCAATGTCGTTTATGATGAAGCGAAAGATAATGAAACAATGAAAGATAATGAACTTGCTTATTAAGACGCAAGAAATGTTATTGCCGAATCGGTGTTTGTCTCTCAACACAAGTTTTATCTCTTAATCTCACTTAAACAGACACGAATGATGAAGCAGCATCTCTTAGTAAGTTGATAATAATATACTATGCTAGTGAACACAAAAATGGCTTTCAAGATACTTGTATATATTACTTCTCAACTCAATGTTACAAGACTCTTACAAGCATAACTTAGCGAGTTACAATGAGAAACTATATATACTACTATCTACAGCCAGTTATACTTAGATAACTAGCTAGAATTTACAACTAGACAAATACTACATTGCTAGCAGTAAAGCATCTAAGATAAAATACTATCCTAGACTAGATAGTCATGACATGTCCATGACTTACCTTTTGTTACCAACTAAAGTTGGTAACTGTACTAAATAATAAAAAGGTGAATAATGGATTAAAGTATGGTCAACTACATGGTCGTGGGAAAGCATCATGCAGTATATTAGAGTTGGCAACAAGTGTCAGTCGAACCATACTTTTGTCCACTCGTTCATAGTTGGTTCTTCCAAAGCTTAAATGGCTTCAAAAGAATAAGTTCTTCCGAAACCATTTATACTTCAGAAGAAACAACTTCTTCTGAGACTTCTGCAAGTCTTTGTGACTTTGTTTTTCGAAATACTTTGTCTTTGATCTTCAATCTTCTAAGTGTTTATACTTCGAAGGAGAACTATTTAGTCTCGAAAGACTGAGTTCTTCCTTCGAAAGTTCTTCATTCTTGAGCTTCGGAAGATCTTCAACTTAGCTTCGAAAGAGCAGCTTTGTGTTCGGAAGACTTATTTAGTTGTACTCAAAATCTTCGAAGTGTAGTTTTGGTTGCACCAGCCTCATATGATCCAACAAACTCCCCCTAGGTTGAAGCTACCAAAACTTCACTCCCTTCTACTCCTCAAAGCTCTCAACACCAAGGAAAGAAAGTATTTATCTATCTCCTTGTTCTTTCCTGATGTGGTGCTGAGAAGCTTGTACAAGTCATTCGTATATAGGAGATCTAGTCTGTTGCTCTGAATGACATCTACCTTAAAAGCTTTCAATGCCAAGTGTAGATTTTGGTTCGAGGTTGTTTTATGGACTTAAGTATAGGTAGTGGTGGTGGTTGTTGAGAGGCAATAGGTGAGGGTGTAGGTAAGGCTGAGGGTGTAGGTTCATGGGTGTAAGGTTTAGTAGCTGGTTCGGTTTTGATGGGGAAGGGAAAAGGTGTGAATTCAGGTTTTGTTGGTTGTGGTTTAGGTGTTGGTTTGGGTATCATCCTCTGTACACCTTGAGCTTGAGTTACCTTATTCCTTCTTCCTAAGCGAATATCAGCTGTGATGTCACTAACATGTTACTGTAGGGTTTTCTCTGACATGGGACCTATTTGCCTGCCTGTGAAGCGGTGGGTCTTGAGATAAGCTTTCATTCATGCGTTATCTCCCACCTTCTTAGCAGCCATAAGTTGGGTCTCCTCCTCCTTTTTCTTCTCCTTTAACTTTTCCCTGGAAGCCTTCTTCCACTCCTTATTGATTTTGATCTTGTTCTTTGTGAAAAAGAAACAAGATCGTGTCATTTTCATGAGGAGTCAGCTCCTCTTGAGAATAGCCCCTTGAGCATAGGAAGGCTATCCTCTCCATCCTCTCCCTTTACTCAGCCTCTTAATTCTTCCTACTCTTTTCCTCCTCTTCAGCCAACCTTGCTGCTTCCTCTTTCTCCTTTTGCAGAGGTTGCCTTCTCCAACTGCACAAGCTTATCAAGTGGGAGTAGAAGCATTTCTTCATTGTCCACTCCCAGGCTGATGAGCCTATCTATCACCTCCACTCTCCTCCCATTGTTGATAGACTCTTGAGCTATTGATGCTGCTTTGTTGCTTGCAGCCAGCAGTGTCAAGTCTACCTTACTTCTTCAGCTTTTCCAACCTTTCTTCCTCAAGAAGCTCCTAAGTAGTCATCTTCCTTTTTCCTTTAGGATCCGAGGAAGATTCAACCTTTGGAGATTCTGACTTAGAGGATTCAATTTAGGGAGAGTGGGGTTGAACTTGTGGTGCTTATTGTGTCTGAGATAGAGGGGTTTTGAGTAAGACTTCACTGTTTAACTCAAAGGATAGATCAAGGATATCCTCTATGATAAACTAATCATCAGACAAGGATGATAGTTCCATTATCACTTCCGTAGCTTGAATTTTTGCTTCAGAAGAGATTGATACTACACCACTTGTCCCTTCTTGGTCAGTTGCTAGCCATCAGTCCATATTTCCCCTTCAAAGTCAATCTCAGGTTCAATATGGACCTTAGGTTATCCAACTTCCTTCCCAGAGGTAGGTGGTGCACTCAACCTATAAAGCTCTTCAGCTCCGAAGTAGGCAATGGCAACATCAGGGGAAGGTTGTTCAAGTGAGGAGCTTATTAGGAATCTGGTTAAAAATCTGTTGAGATCAATAAGCATCCGTGGGTCCACTTGAATTGTAATGGGAGATGGCTGAGGGAAGATGGTTGCAAGGTGTTATTGTGTGGGGTAAAAAGAAGATAGGGAGGTTGTGATGGCCAAGCTGGGTTCCTTATGTCTCTATACATTTTCCCTATTTTTGGTAGCATCATATTGAGAAGTAGATGAACTAGAGGAAGAACTTAAAGAAACTTGAATAGGTACATGCCTAACAAACTTCTCAATTTGTTTCTCATCTAGTTAGGTCTTGAGATTTTCAATCTCAAGTTGCTAAGTGCCAGACCTATCCTATAAAGTCTTAACCTTTGATTCAAGGTTTCAGACTTTGGAAACTAGGTCTCTGATGGTAAGTTACTGACTACCCTCATCTTCTTTTGAAGAATCACGGGGAGATGAGCGGTATGTTCATCATCACCACCAGATGTGGTTTCTTGGCGCACTAGTTTCCCTTGCATACTGATGTCTCTTTTAGAGGAATCAATTGGCAAGGTTCCTGTTGACTCAGTCTTACTTATGTTACTACTATCCTGAGAGGCCAATGAGATACTCTCAGTAGTGGCAGATGAGTCTACATGAGTCCCCTCCACACCTGTGAAACTCACCTCAGTTTGGTCTAGCTGATGTGTGCTAGATATCAGGGTTTCCTTGGGGCTCAGTTGATCTTAAGAGTGGGGAGGAAGATCAAAATCATGGCCCTATTGAAACATGATATCCTTATCAGAATGGGCTAATAGGTCAAGAAAAGATACAAAGGTTATTCCGAATGACTCGGAACCTTGGTCAACACCTAATGGCATTGAGCTCAGAAGAGTATTGTGACTCACCCAAAGGGCTTATGGTTTGGGTTTGGGGCTCATCAGGTTGAGATTGAGGAGACTCAACACTGACATTAAGGTCAATGGTGGAGGATGGTAAGACCTCTGGCAAAGTGGGAGCCCTAAGTTCCACTCTAGCCCTTTTTGTTTGAAGAAAAGGGACCTATTCAATCAAAGTAGATTGAACAAGGGTTTGTTTAGGGCATCTTTAGTAAGTGAATTTGATTGGGTGGGAAGAAATGATTGGTATTGAAATGGTGGTGGGTAGTGTGGGTTCTTCACCTGCTGGGTTTGCAGGGCTATCACAAGGAGCCATTGGCTTAAGCATACCCAGAAGAAGATCGATGAATCTTCCGGTAAAGTTGGTGGACACCTTTTTTATAGTTTTGAAGATGCTCGGCCTCATGTGAAGGACAAGAGGATATCTTCACATTGAAGATTTTCTTGGTCCAGCTCACAATTGATAATGTGCTAAATGAATCTAGAATACATGTAAAATGGATCCCTGTTGAGGTTAACTCAAGGTTGTTCAGCACAAACCATGAGTAATTGAAGCGGAGGGCTTTGACCAACCCGTGGACTAGGCAGCCCATATCATATGGGATTTGATCTAAACCCCTTGATTTGTGTCACACCTCGGGCCCAGGTAGGGTGGGACGTCACAGACTAGCAACAACATATGGCAGCGGAAACAAACCATTATAAGAGCTCAAAGGAGAGAATATCACATGGCATTAATTTTTTTGAAAAGATAACGGGGCTAGAAACACATCAAGCCCCCAAATGAGTTTTACAATCATCCATAAAAATAAATTGTACTTGTTCAACACAAAATATAAGTTCTTCAAATATTTCATCAAGGAAAATATGCCAATGCCATGTCACAGGGATAAGTCTAGGTCTTCACAATAGCTAGGATCTCTTCATACATTACCTGAAACATGCTCAAAAAAAAATTTGTGTCAACTAAAAAGTTGGTGAATTCAAGTACTTAAAGTTTAAAAACAAAAGGACTTAACAAATCCTTCTTTGATTAAAAGAAAATAATCATTGTTTATCATCGTGGGAAAAATCATAATCAACCCTGCACTCAGTCCCGGTTGGCCTCTTCTAAAGTTGTGTTTACCACGGATATTCCCGAAGGAAGAAACTGAGCCCCAAACCAGTGAACCCTACCTGCCCGATGGTTCACCATAGTATCTTAACAAAAAACTTGTTACATGCCACAACGACCCCTTAGGATCTCAGTGGGGTAACCTTCCTGGAACGGAAGCCACTGTGTGGGGGGGATTCCCCAAATAGATCTATCCATATAAATCAAGCGGTTCACGAAAGAATTAATGATCATGATATAAGTATCAGCAGGTAACCACAATCCCACATAGAATCATCAAGTAAAGCACAATCATAGTTCATAAAAAGTAGAGCATGTTTCATCCCAAAACAATAGTAAAAAGGGGGTCACTGGAACTCACCTTAGGTTTCCAGTCAAAAGTCTCTTGGTGTGCCGGGAAGTGTCTCAAGTCTAGCACCCTAACATGTACATATTAAGTAATAAGCTACTGCCTTAAACTCATTCAAGGTGCAACAATGGTGTCAAGGGTTTAGTTATTGAGTAAGGTTTTGGTTTCGTGAAGGTTTGTATAAAAAGTTTTCTTTTATGGCAGGTCAAGGAGTCTTCATGAAAATTGGGATTTTCACTTCATTTGGTTAAGTATACTAAGAAATTTTTTTGTTCAAGTGTTTATTAGCTTCCTGGAAGTCGGTTATAAGGTTTGGAAAAATTTTACAGTTTGGTCCCTCACGTTTCAAAATTGACAGTTTCTACCCTCAAGTTTAGTTTCTTGCCCTTTTATGTCATTTAGACCAAAAATCAGATTATTAGAGTCATATTATGATTATTATGGAGTAAGTTCTTCAAAACTTTAGTCTACGGGTTCGATTTTAAAAACTGCGCGTTTTAACGCTCCCGGTTACGGTAAAAGCCGGATAGTTTTTAACAGTAATTTGGAGTTTTCATATATTTAAATCTTGGACAAGTAGGTATTTTCTAAAAGATATCTTTATAAATTTTTAAATCCTTAAATTGTGTAAATTGGCCTTTTATAGTTAAAAATCTTGTTTTTACGTTTGACCCGTTAAAACGCGGTTTTGACCGGGTTTGACCATTTAAAGCTTGTTTGACCGAATTTTCAATCCTTTAAGTCTTTTATTACTTAACTTACTGAAATCATATGATTTTATAAATCTTAGTTTTGAACTCTATTTTTATGGATTTTTTCTCATAAACGATGCTCGGTTTGTACCCGTTTTTAGTTAAAACGTCATTTATTTGTGTCTTTGACCATTTAAATTATCCATTGACTCCAGAGTACTTTATTTATCATTTTTGAGCCTGGAATACTTTTCAAGAATGTTAAATTCATATTCTTACTATTTTTAAAGTCATTTTACCATGTTTTCGGGTCCCAAAAGTGACTAAGAGAGGGTAAATCACAACATGTCCTTTATTCCAGAGATTAAACATTGCTAACACTTCTAATATTCACTAAAACCTACTGAAATTTCAGTCCCAACATGTTGCCTAGTCGATCTATACATCCATATGCTTCAATATGTAGAAAATGTCATAACCGACATTACACTGTGTAACCATCTTAACTTGAGTTTAAATGTTACCAACACTTCATTTAACTTCATAAACAGATTGTTAAGGTGTCATTAAGTCGTTCACGAGTAGGTTATGGGTCTTGGTTAAAAGGATTTTTCAAACAAATGCTCAAAGGGGTTTTTGTTACATGTAGAAAGGAGGGTTTTTTCAAGGTGAAATCCATGTATCAACTGGATTTGAGTATGTAGCCTCTTGGAACTTTTAAAAACAGGTTCTTGGGAGTGCATTAAGTCATAAAAATACAGGTCACAAGTTTGGTTTACAAGAGTTGAAGCTTTCACAAGTTAGATGATACCAAAACACTCAAAATGAGGGTTTTCATGGTGGAACTCGGTTTCCACCTCAAGAATAACTAACATAACATGTGGTTTACCTTCAAGAACGTTGGGAACTCCTTAAAAACAAGATGATGGTGAGATGTTTTGCTAAAAAGGAAATACACGGTTCTTAGGTGATAAATGAAGAAAACAAGTGAAATGTCACAAAACCGACAACATGAGCTTACACTCGATGTAACTCACGGTTTAGAAGGTGTTGATGGTCGTGAATGGCTTGAAACTCCTTTTACTTGAATGGAGAAACTCGAACCAAGGCTGGAAAGGTGGAACAAGTACGGTTGTGTGACCAAATCTCGCGAACTAGGCCACTTCTTTGCGGTTTTGCTCTTGGCCGAATGGAACTTGATGTGTTCTTCGAATTTTCTTGCACTAGTCCTGAGAGAATTGTTGAGAGTGTTGTGAGTGTGTGGTTGTGTGTGGCCAGCTGATGTGAATTCGAATAAAGGAGAGAGGGAGAGAGGGAGAGATGTGCATGAAAGTGAGTGGGTGTGTGGGGGGTGGTGAAGAGAGGATAGGAGTGGTGAGAGGGGGGGGCGCGCCGATTTGGAATGTAGTGAGGGAATTCTTATTAAATTTTAATTGTAAATTATTATTATGTAGTGTAATTTTGTAGTATTGGGTATTATGTATTATTTAGTGGATGGTGAATTGAGGTATCTAATGCATGCCCATGCATGCATGGCCGAAAATTATGTAAGTGTGAGTGTGTATGCTCACATTTTAATTGCATCCTCTTGAATTTAATTTTGTAAGGGTGACTAGTTGACATTCCCGGACACTAATTTTTAAAAAGGTAGAAACCTAAATTAGCTAAAAGTCAATAATAAAAAAAATCACATAAAATCATAATTTACATCAAGTAGTAAGAATTGTTTCCAATTTCATAGTAGGGTTGAATAGTTTCAATTATTAGCACTCATAACATGGATAATGATGCAAGTAATCTAGGGTTAGGGTAACAACCTGGAGGTCGGTTGTCACATTCTCCCCACCGTGTAGGAAATTTCGTCCCGAAATTTTAACTCTGATTAGAGACTGAACAGGTGGGTTTGAAGAGGTGTGGATAGTTCTTCCTCATTTCATCTTCACGCTCCCAAGTAATTCAGGTCCTCGCTTGGAGTTCCATCTAACCTTAACCTTGGGTATGTGGCTCCCACGGAGTTGTACCTTGGGTATGCGGCTCCGCCGTTGTTGTGACCCAACGATCCGAATCTCCACAGGTTCTTTCCCACAAAATTCAGTTTGTCGCTTATTCTTGCTTCTTTTAATGGTAGTTCAGGGTTTTGTCTACCATGCTCTTCTTCAAGTTTGACACATGAAGGTGTCGTGTATGTGACTCACCCCGGGGTAGTTTCAACTTATATGCCACTGGGCCAATTCTCGCCATTATTTCGAATGGTCCAATGTATCTTGGGCTTAGTTTTCCTCTCTTTCCGAACCTCACTGTTCCTTCCACTGCTAACTTTTAGCATCACCCTGTCGCCCACTTGGAAATCTAGAGGTTTCCGCCTCCTGTCAGCGTACTTCTTCTGTCGATCTCTGGCTGCTTCAGTCGCTCCTTTATCTTATAGATCTTGTCGGTGGTTTCCAACACTATGTCGGGTCCCATCACTTGCTGTCACCAATCTCATTCCACTCAAGGTGATCGGCATTTCCTGCCATAAAGGGCCTCATACGGAGCGGCTTTGATACTCGCGTGGTAACTATTGTTATAGGCGAATTCCACCAAAGGAAGATGGTTATCCCAGTTTCCGCCAAAGTCCATCACGCAAGCTCTCAACATGTCTTCCATCGTTTGAATAGTTCTTTCGCTCTGTCCGTCGGTCTGAGGGTGGTAAGCCGTGCTAAGATCTAAACGGGTTCCTAAAGCTTGCTGGAACGATTTCCAGAAACGAGAGGTGAAACGGCTATCACGGTCGGAGATGATCGACAAGGCACTCCATGCCTCGTTACAATCTCGTCGACATAAAGTTGGGCCAGTTTCGTCATGTCGTAGTCTTCTCTAATTGGCAACAAGTGAGCTGATTTTGTTAATCTATCCACTATTACCCAAATAGCATCGTGACTCTTAAACGTTCTAGGCACTTGGTAACAAAATCCATCGTAACATTATCCCATTTCCATTCTGGATTTCAGGTTGCTGTAACGTTCTTGATGGTTTTTGGTTCTCATCTTTACCATGGCACAAGTTAAACATTTCCCCACATAACGACGATTGATCTCTTGATTCCCGGCCACCAGAAAAGTGTCTTTAAATCCTGGTACATCTTATCACTTCCAGGGTTGAATTGAATACCTAGACTTGTGTGCTTCGTCGAGGATTACTTCTCGAATTCCTCCGTGTTTTGGCACCCAAGCCCTTCCACCATATCTATATGTACCATCGTCCCCTCTCTCCAATTGCTTTTCCATTCCAGTCAACCCTTCTTCCTTTAGTTTTTCTTCCTTTAATGCCTCGCCTTGAGCTTCCTTCAGTTTTGCTATAAGGTTGGTATAACACACCCATCCTTAATGCTCGTACTCGAAGAGGTTTCTCTCTTTCCTTTCGGCTCAACGCATCCGCCACAACATTGGCCTTACCAAGATGGTAGCGGATCTCGCACTCGTAATCGTTCAATAGCTCGACCCATCTTCTCTGACGCATGTTGAGCATCTTTTGGTCAAGGATATGCTGCAAGCTTCTATGGTCAGTGTAGATGATGCACTTTGTGCCATAAAGGTAGTGCCTCCACATCTTGAGGGCAAACACCACGGCACCCAACTCCAGATCGTGCATCGTGTAGTTCTTCTCATGATCATTTAGCAGTCTTGATGCGTAAGCAATCACGTTGTTGTGTTGCATCAATACACATCCTAGCCCTTGACGTGAAGCGTCACAATAGACCACGAAGTCTTCCACTCCTTCTGGAAGAGAAAGGACAGGTGCACTGCATAACTTCTCCTTAAGCGTTTCAAACGCCTCGTTCTGCTCTCGCTCCCACACAAAGGTTGTGTTCTTCTTGGTTAGTGCGGTCAAAGGTTTGCACTATACGCGAGAAGTCCTTTATAAATTCGGTAATAGCCAGCCAGTCCTAAGAATTGCCTTATCTCCATAGGAGTTTCAGGAATCTTCCAATTCTTTATGGCCTCAATCTTGGAAGGGTCAACTTGAATCCCATCCTCATTCACCACATGACCTAAGAATTGGATCTGGCGCATCCAAAATTCACATTTAGAGAACTTAGCATATAGTTGCTTATTCTTGAGCAATTCAAGAATTAGCCTGAGATGCTTCTCATGCTCGTCTTTACTTTGGGAATAGATCAGTATGTCGTCGATAAACACGATCACAAACTTGTCGAGGTAAGGGCGGCAAACGCGATTCATGAGGTCCATGAATGCTGCTGGAGCATTAGTCAGTCCAAAGGGCATGACCAAATACTCATAGTGTCCATACCTAGTTCGGAAGGCTGTTTTGGGTACGTTTTCTTCTCTTATCTTCAGTTGGTGGTATCCTGACCTCAAGTCTATTTTGGAGAAATAACTTGCTCCTTGCAGTTGATCAAATAGGTCATCTATTCTCGGAAGAGGGTAACGGTTCTTTATGGTCAGCTTATTCAATTCCCTGTAATCAATACACATTCGCAGGGTTCCGTCTTTCTTTTTCACGAATAGTACCGGGGCACCCCATGGAGAGACACTCGGACGTATAAATCCCTTGTCCAGTAGTTCTTGAATTTGTACCATTAGCTCCTTCATCTCAGGTGGGGCGAGTCGGTACGGTGCCTTGGCTACTGGTGCAGCACCAGGCAACAAGTCTATCTGGAATTCAACTTGCCGATTCGGGGGAAGTCCTGGTAGTTCTTCCGGAAACACCTCTGGGTATTCCGAAACCACGGAATCTCTTCGATCTTCTTCTCCTTTTGGGCTTTCATCACATATACTATAAAAGCTGGACATCCCTTCATCAAGCTCTTGGTAGCTTTTAAGTGGGATATCATAGGGTATAGAGTGTTACTCCTTTCACCTTCTACCACTAACACTTCTTCGTCGCTCAACGGTATCTTGAGTAGTCGCTCATCACATACGATTTCGACTCTATGCTTCGCTAACCAGTCCATACCCACAACCACATCAAATCCTCCTAACTTAATGGGCATCAAGTCAATCTAAACGTATTCCCTTTTAGATTCAGGGGGCAATCCCTAATGATTTCGTTAGCCTCTAAAATATTACCGTCAGCTAATTCTACGGTAAATGTATCAGTCAAGGTACACACGTCTAAGTCAATCAATGGCCTAAAAGTACTAGAGATAAAACTAGCAGTCGCTCCAGTATCAAACAGTACAGTAGCGGGATGATTGTTTACAAGGAACGTACCGTTGACCACGTCGGGTTCCCTACGAGCTCCTGCTGGGTCCATAACGAAAGCTCTTCCATTAGGTTTGTTGTGCTTGGCATCCTTGTCTCTACCCAGCTTAGGACACTTGTTCCTCATATGCCCTGGATCCCCACACTCATAGCATTGTTTCCCCGGTGCATAAGTACAGTCTTTAATTAAATGGCCTGTTCTCTTGCACCTAAAACAGGGCATCGGGTTACATTCCCCTTGATGATTTAACTTGCACTTGCTGCAGAATGGGCTTGTCCCCGTATACAATCTCCGGTTTTTGCTTCCTTGATCATCGTGTCTCACTCCTTCAGAACTCCTTCTACTTGACCCACTGCTACTTCCAACCGCTCTTTTCGCTTCAAACCACTTCCTTTTATCACCAACAAACTTCTTCTTCTCATCAGCCCTTGTTTGATCGGTCTATCCAGCCCTAATTAGATCATCAGTCAAACTGCTGGTAAGGTCAACAGTAGCTTGCAGGGTTACAGGCTGAGAGGCACGAACCATACCCCTAACTCTTGGGTGTAGTCCCTAGATGAACCGTGCTACACCTTTGGCTTCTGGCGTCACCAAATGTGGCACAAGTTGGGACAGGGCTAAGAAACGATTGATGTATTCGGTGTAGTTGGGTCCTTTCATCTCCAAGCTTAAATATTCTGTCTCCAGCTTCTCGAGTTGATTGATGGGGCAATATTTGTTGGTCATTAGCTCTCGAAATTCAGTCCAACCCATTCGATTAGCCACGTTTCTTCCACGGCTCTGAGTAATGGACTTCCACCATTCAAGAGCTTATCCCTTGAGAGATTGTGATGCAAACCTCACCATATGCTCCATCTTGCACTCGCTGATGTCTAAGACGGCTTCCATTTCGTCAATCCACCTGTAAGTCTCTATAGCACCCTTGGTGCCATAGAAGTCCTTGGACTTACATGCCATGAAGGTCTTATAAGAGCATCCATTCCTTAACGCCTCGGCTTCTTCGTCGTGGCTCTCATCGTTTACCGGCCGGTCGTTACCAGTATTGTTATCCCGGTCTGCATTTATCTGTGCAATGATAGTCGGAATGGCGTTAGCCAGTTGCTGAGCTACGAGGTTAGCAATCCTTTCGTCACTCTCTTGATTAGTATTTTCCCCGTGGGGAGTCCCTGGTGGAGTAGGTTGGTTTCCAATAGGCCTTGCTTCCTCATGGCGGCCCTGGTGGCTCCACGTCGACCAAAACGTGTTCCTCTGCGAGTCGGCATTCTGATAGTATCACAAATAGATTTGTTTAGCATCTCATAAATTTTGTTTCGGATAGCCTATGCATCATTATCCTATCACACCATGCCTCGGAAGAGGGATCATGGCATGCACATATGTATTTACAACCCACTAAAGAACCTTACAAAGTCCAAATCAAAACATGACATAACAGTTGGGCAACCACTTAGAAAAGGCACAGACAAATTTCAAGGCATAACAAAACATACAGCAATTCCATACAGACAGTTTAATAATTCTAGCATCCCAATAGCAGTTTACGATATTATCATCCAAACAAATAGAATCAGAGTCATGCTCTTACAATTTGGAAGGTGCCATCACCCCATGATAATAAAATAATAGTATCGAATAAGAATTCAAATAGTTTCCTTCTACTGTCCACAGACAGATAATCCTACTGAGTACTCCAGCTCTCACACCCACTTCCTCTTTAGCCATCCAAACCATCATGTACCCTTCTTCCTCTACTCCTGCTCCAAACGCTTCACTCCCTGTGTAGCCATCATCGCCTGGAATTGAGCCGACTGAGAAGTTCGAGTGGCGTGCTGAACAGTCAGTTCATGACGGCGAACAATCCTCAAAATCTCATCCAATGTCGCATCGGAGGGTCCTACATCACTTGCCCGGCGACTCGACTGGGAGTACCTATCACCAGCCAGTACGCTAGGGTCGTCATACATACTATGTCTAGGCGGCATCAGGCGTTCATCACGAGGGTCAAACAGTGGAGGTACCGATGTCGGAATCCTGACAGGCGGGGGAGGAGGAGGAGGCATCCTAAAGGATACGGAGGATCCTGGCCTAACGCTTTTGCGAGGTCGAGTGACAGTACGCGCACCCCTATTCCCAATAGGTGGGATGGGTGAGAGGGTCGGAGCAGCTACTTGAGGAGAGTGTGATCGCGTTCGGCTTCGGGAAGGTGATGTGGAGGAAGAGTCCTCGAAAGCCTCAGTGTCTTCGGACGTGACGGATATCCACCCTGGATGTCCGCATCTCAGGAGGTACGCCTCATACTCTGTCTGGGGCTTCTCTCTCCTCAGGTTTCCGGTAGGAGTGGTCTCAGTGTCAGGGTG
Organism: Flaveria ramosissima; assembly: GCA_025215565.1. Lineage (NCBI taxonomy): Eukaryota > Viridiplantae > Streptophyta > Magnoliopsida > Asterales > Asteraceae > Flaveria > Flaveria ramosissima. The sequence continues at coordinate 50,265,461 of CM046029.1, read as the reverse complement.
AGCAGGCGCCTTTCCTTTATCAGCCATAGACGTCGTCCTGTAAGAAATACATCATGAGTAATTTGGTTTCTCATAGCTCATGATTTATATAATAGTACTAATAATAGTAGTGATGGCAATAGTATCTGTTATTCCAACATATAGCTGTCTGTTTTGCCCAGATCAATAGTTTCTTCAAGTAGTATCGGATAACATAGTTCATCATAAAAATCATTTAAATCCCCTTTTTAAAATTAGTTTCAAATCATCAATATAAACCAGAATAAGTCCAACCATAACCTAAAGATCAATGATGGAAATTACGCGTCCGGTAAATTCATGATTACGTTGATCAAGTGTAATCATCAATTTACCCAACCCGATCATCCCAACACTTCCCACAAGGACAGTCCTAGGGTATCAGGGTTGTAGCCTAGGGTCTACTATGGTATTCCCGACTTCTCTACAACCTTTGGCTCTGATACCAATCTGTCACACCCCGGGCCCAGGTAGGGTGGGACGACACAAACTAGCAACAACATATGGCAGCGGAAACAAACCATTATAAGAGCTCAAAGGAGAGAATATCACATGGCATTAATGTTTTTGAAAAGATAGCGAGGCTAGAAACACATCAAGCCCCCAAATGAGTTTTACAATCATCCATACAAATAAATTGTACTTGTTCAACACAAAATATAAATTGTTCAAATGTTTCATCAAGGAAAATATGCCAATGCCATGTCACGGGGATAAGTCTAGGTCTTCACAACAACTAGGATCTCTTCATACATTACCTGAAACATGCTCAAAAGAAAATTTGTGTCAACTAAAAAGTTGGTGAATTCAAGTGCTTAAAGTTTAAAAACAAAAGGACTTAACAAATCCTTCTTTGATTAAATGAAAATAATCATTGTTTATCATCGTGGGAAAAATCATAATCAACCCTGCACTCAGTCCCGCTTGGCCTCTTCTAAAGTTGTGTTTTACCGGATATTCCCGAAGGAAGAAACTGAGCCCCAAACCAGTGAACCCTACCTGCCCGGATGGTTCACCATAGTATCTTAACAAAACTTGTTACATGCCACAACGACCCCTTAGGATCTCAGTGGGGTAACCTTCCTGGAACGGAAGCCACTGTGTGTGGGGGATTCCCCAAATAGATCTATCCATATAAATCAAGTGGTTCACGAAAGAATTAATGATCATGATATAAGTATCAGCAGGTAACCACAAATCCCACATAGAATCATCAAGTAAAGCACAATCATAGTTCATAAAAAGTAGAGCATGTTTCATCCCAAAACAATAGTAAAAAGGGGGTCACTGGAACTCACCTTAGGTTTCCAGTCAAAAGTCTCTTGGTGTGCCGGGAAGTGTCTCAAGTCTAGCACCCTAACATGTACATATTAAGTAATAAGCTACTGCCTTAAACTCATTCAAGGTGCAACAATGGTGTCAAGGGTTTAGTTATTGAGTAAGGCTTTGGTTTCGTGAAGGTTTGTATAAAAAGTTTTCTTTTATGGCAGGTCAAGGAGTCTTCATGAAAATTGGGATTTTCACTTCATTTGGTTAAGTATACTAAGAAATTTTGTTGTTCAAGTGTTTATTAGCTTCCCGGAAGTGTTTATTAGCTTCATGAAAATTGGTCCCTCACGTTTCAAAATTGACAGTTTCTACCCTCAAGTTTAGTTTCTTGCCCTTTTATGTCATTTAAGACCAAAAATCAGATTATTAGAGTCATATTATGATTATTATGGAGTAAGTGCTTCAAAACTTTAGTCTACGGGTTCGATTTTAAAAACTGCGCGTTTAACGCTCCCGGTTACGGTAAAAGCCGGATAGTTTTAACAGGTAATTTGGAGTTTTCATATATTTAAATCTTGGACCAGTAGGTATTTTCTAAAAGATATCTTTATAAATTTTTAAATCCTTAAATTGTGTAAATTGGCCTTTTATAGTTAAAAATCTTGTTTTTACGTTTGACCCGTTAAAACGCGGTTTTGACCGGGTTTGACCATTTAAAGCTTGTTTGACCGAATTTTCAAATCCTTTAAGTCTTTTATTACTTAACTTACTGAAATCATATGATTTTTATAAATCTTAGTTTTGAACTCTATTTTTATGGATTTTTCTCAAAAATGATGCTAGGTTTGTACCCGTTTTTAGTTAAAACGTCATTTATTTGTGTCTTTGACCATTTAAATTATCCATTGACTCCAGAGTACTTTATTTATCATTTTTGAGCCTGGAATACTTTTCAAGAATGTTAAATTCATATTCTTACTATTTTTAAAGTCATTTTACCATGTTTTCGGGTCCCGAAAGTGACTAAGAGAGGGTAAATCACAACATGTCCTTTATTCCAGAGATTAAACATTGCTAAAACTTCTAATATTCACTAAAACCTACTGAAATTTCAGTCTCAACAAGTTGCCTAGTCGATCTATACATCCATATGCTTCAAATATGTAGAAAATGTCATAACCGACAATTACACTTGTGTAAACTATCTTAACATGAGTTTAAATGTTACCAACACTTCATTTAACTTCATAAACAGATTTTTAAGGTGTCAGTAAGTCATTCACGAGTAGGTTATGGGTCTTGCTTAAAAGGATTTTTCAAACAAATGCTCAAAAGGGTGTTGTTACATGTAGAAAGGAGGGTTTCAAGGTGAAATCCATGTATCAACCGTGGATTTGAATATGTAGCCTCTTGGAACTTTTAAAAAAAGGTTCTTGGGAGTCCATTAAGTCATAAAAATACAGGTCACAAGTTTGGTTTACAAGAGTTGAAGCTTTCACAAGTTAGATGATACCAAAACACTCAAAATGAGGGTTTTCATGGTGGAACTCGGTTTCCACCTCAAGAATAACTAACATAACATGAGGTTTACCTTCAAGAACGTTGGGAACTCCTTAAGAACAAGATGATGGTGAGATGTTTCTGCTACAACAAGGAAATACACGGTTCTTAGGTGATAAATGAAGAAAACAAGTGAAATGTCACAAAACCAACAACATGAGCTTACACTCGATGTAACTCACGGTTTAGAAGGTGTTGATGGTCGTGAATGGCTTGAAACTCCTTGGACTTGAATGGAGAAACTCGAACCAAGGCTGGAAAGGTGGAACAAGTACGGTTGTGTGACCAAATCTCGCGAACTAGGCCACTTCTTTGCGGTTTTGCTCTTGGCCGAATGGAACTTGATGTGTTCTTCGAATTTTCTTGCACTAGTCCTTGAGAGAATTGTTTGAGAAGGTTGTGAGGTGTGTGTGTGTGGCCAGCTGATGAATTCGAATAAAAGGAGAGAGGGAGAGAGGGAGAGATGTGCATGAAAGGTGAGTGGGTGTGTGGGGTGGTGGTGAAGAGAGGAGAGGAGTGGTGAGAGGGGGCGGCCGATTTGGAGTGTAGTGAGAGAATTCTTATTTAATTTTTAATTGTAAATTATTATTATGTAGTGTAATTTTATAGTATTGGGTATTATGTATTATTTAGTGGATGGTGAATTGAGGTATCTAATACATGCCCATGCATGCATGGCCGAAAATTATGTAAGTGTGAGTGTGTATGCTCACATTTTAATTGCCTTCTCTTGAATTTAATTTTGTAAGGGTGACTAGTTGACATTCCTGGGACACTAATTTTTTAAAAGGTAGAAACCTAAATTAGCTAAAAGTCAATAATAAAAAAAATCACATAAAATCATAATTTACATCAAGTAGTAAGAATTGTTTCCAATTTCATAGTAGGGTTGAATAGTTTCAATTATTAGCACTCATAACATGGATAATGATGCAAGTAATCTAGGGTTAGGGTAACAACCTGGAGGTCGGTTGTCACAATTTGTAAGAGAGACAATGTAGAACGATGTGTAGCAAGAACTTCCGGTTGTACGAGAAGTTGAACTTATAGACAGTTGACTTGCTCACATCGCCACCATAACCTATTTGTGTGTAGGTGTCTTCCAAGTTAGATTTGGGGAATTTAGTAGGGGCGCCTTCATCATGAAACTCCAGATGCTCCCTGATGGTTCTTTCACTAATAATAATTTCAGGCCCATCAATCCTCGACCTGATTATCATTTTTTCATTAAGCATTTCGCTTTTACCATTGGCCCAGAAATCGGCCATATGGTTTGAGTAGACAGTATGATTAATAGTGAGGGTAGTGAAGTATATGAACTGTGTTAGAAATTAGACAATTAGGGCAAAGTCGCCACCCTTGGAAGAATCAAGGATTGTGACGTGGTTACGTTGAGGATTCAAGGCCATTGTTTGTGAAAGTATTGTGGGATTGAAGGAATTTGAGAGCGAGTGTAGAAGAAGATAGTGTAAATTTGGAGTTTTGTGAAGATAAAGAAATTAAAGAAAGAAAATTGGAAGTTTTTAAATGGGGGGTAAAAGATCAAACTGATAAGGTGAAATGACAGTTTAGGTTTCGAATTGTCAGGGGCGGTAAGATAAACCATTTAAACAATATTTTGTAACTTTAACAATGATGTATTATTTGACAAAAGTAATTATTAATGCATGAAATGGTTTTTGTTAAATTATTCCTCATCAAGGTTTTATTATTTTAATGAATTGTCATGGGTTTTAAAAATTATGTGAGATGAATGTCCGACTGTAAGAGTTCCAGAAGCGGAGCCTTACAAGTTGGTATCAGAGCCAAAGTTTAAGAGAAATAGGTAATTATTTCAAAAACCTTAACTTAAACTGAAAATAGGACCAAATAGAAGGATGTCAGTCCAAGTAGCTATGTGCCATCATGTAATTTCTTTAAAGTTAACCGGTATTATGTGCGCATGCTATTTGATTTATGTGCTCTTAGTAGATTTGAATTCTGATGTAGTCAGGATAGGAAATGCTAAAGGGATGAAGAGTAAAGTAAGTGGCTAATCAAAACTGGCCATTGTAATTAGGGACTAACTATACTTAACATACCCTGAGCTATTACCTTGAATGACCATGTTGGTGTTTGGATCTTATAGTGTTTAGAGGATTGCTGGTGGTAGATCTTTGAAAGCTTCACGAGGTGGAGGTCGTGGTGCACGTGGTGCTGGACCACGGGTCACTAGGAGTCGAGCTAAGACCGATGAGATGGCTCATGAGGAGCCCGAGACCCATCACCAAGAAGGGGTGATGAGATTGGTAATCTGAGGGCCTCGGTGAAGGAGGCCGTTGTTGAGGAGGTTCATCAAGTCATGCAGACGATTCTGCCGTCTGTGGTAACCGAAGTGATCAAAGCTGTGAGGGAGGACGAGAAGAAGGAAAAAAAGAAAACCTTTGAGAGGGGAAATGACGAGAGAGAGAATAAAAAGAGAGCAACCAGAGACTGAGACGGTTGTCTCGAGTGATAATGAGGAGGAAGAAGTTGTGCAAAAACAGCACGGGGCTGCAACTATGGAGCCTTTCAGAGGTGTAAGCCCCCAACTTTTTACGGCAATGGAAACGCTGTAGCTGCTCACTGATGGATGAGAGAGATGGAGGTTGTGTTGGAGATCAGCGAATGCAGGGAAGATCAAAAGGTGAAGTTTTCCACCCACTCATTTGTGGACTCGGCCTTATGTTGGTGGGACAATATTGTCCGGGCCGAGGGTAGCAGGGAGATTGGAAGGATAAGGTGGAGTGAACTTGAGAAGCTGGTAATCAAGGAGTTTTGTACTCACAGGGAACTTGACAAGATTGTGAGAGGGTTCCTATAGTTGGAGGCGAGAACCATGACACACCAGCTGTATACGACTAAGTTCAATGAGATGGCAAGGCTAGTGCCGGATCAGGTGATGCCGGTATCAAGAAAGATCAAGAGGTATATTCAAAGTTTGCCGGCAGATATCTGCAGGCATATGATCGCCGCCTGGTCAACTACTTTTAGGTCGGTGGTTGATCTGGCAAGGAGGTTGTATGACGAGAGAGAGTGGTAGTGGTGGAAGTGAGCAAGAAAGATGGTGGTGACAAAAACTGGAATGGAAAAAGGTTTGGACGTGGTGGTGTCACTCCAAATAACTAGGGTGCAAGGGTAGATGATCGGCATGTAGTTACGTCAGGTTCAGGGACGAAATGGTGTGGTAAATGCGGGAAGGAGCATACAAGAGAATGTAGGCGGGGATTAAACGTCTACTTCAAATGTGGGAAGCCCGGTCACATGGCCAGAGAGTGTAGGGCTGTAAGATGTTATAACTGTGGTGAGGAGGGTTCCTCTATGGGTAGGCCCAACCACCACACTACACTCTTAGGATAGTTAACGGAACACCAACCCAATATCGAGGAGAATCAGTACACGGAACTTGACTCATCTGAACAGAGATTGTAAGAAGCCGAGTGCTGAGAGTTCCGGAGCAAAGAGACGACCGGAAACGAAGGGCAGAGAGTGAGTGCCAGAGCTTTCACGATGACCCGGGAGGAGGCTAGGACGGACCCCGATATTGTGTCATGTACGTTTCTAATAAACCAAACTCTTGCTTCTATGTTATTTGATTCTGGTGTTAGTAGGAGTTTCATTTCTGCTGCTTTTTGTGCTAATTTGCCTATTAGAAGTAGAAGTATAGATGAGCCCTTCGATGTAGAAACTGTCATTGGTAAGTCTACCAGGATTTCTGATATGATAGAAGATTGTGACATATAATTAGAAGGTCATAGGTTTCCTCCTAGGCTGTTCGTGATGACCTTATGCGGGTTTGATGTAGTCCTAGGAATGGACTGGCTAGCAGCCTGTGAAGCAAATATTGTGTGTTACAAGAAGATGATCTGATTGTCAACGCCTGACGGGAGTTTGGTGAGGATCTACGTTGATCAAGTTACTACAATCCCGAAGGTGATTTCGATGGTGGTGGCGGGGAAGTGCATGAAACTTGGATGTAGTGCGTACCTGGCTTACGTGAAAGATGTGGACACGTCAGTACCATAATTGTTCGGCGTATCGGTTGTGTGTGACTTTCCCAACGTGTTTCCAGAAGATATACCAGGTGTGCCACCGGACCGCGAGATCGAGTTCCAGATTGACTTGATACCTAGTGCTCAACTGGTTGCTACGGCGTCGTATCAATTACCTCCAACTGAGATGAAGGAACTGATGGTTCGATTGCAAGAATTAATGGGCAAAGGGTTTATTCGACCGAGTTACTCTCCCCGGGGTGCTCCGGTCTTGTTTGTTAAGAAGAAGGACGGTAGTATGAGGATGTGCATCGACTACCGCGAATTAAACAACTTGACGGTGAAGAACCAGTATCCACTCTCCAGAATTGATGACTTGTTTGATCCGCTCCAAGGTGCCAGTTGGTTTTCGAGAATAAATCTTCGATCTGGCTATCATCAACTGAAAGTGAAGGAGCAAGACATTCCTAAGACAGATTTTCGCATGCGTTATGGACACTAAAAATTCCTTGTTATGTCCTTTGGATTAACCAACACGCCAGCTACCTTAATGGATTTGCTAAATCGGGTGTGTCGACCGATATTGGATAGATCAATGATTGTATTTATTGATGATATCCTGATTTATTCAAGGAGCGAGGAGGAGCATGTTGGACACATTCGAGAGGTGTTGGAGACGCTTAGAAGGGAGAAATTGTATGCCATGTTCTCCAAGTGTGCGTTCTGGTTGTGCAAAGTCCAGTTTCTGGGTCACGTGTCCCGAAGGGATTATGGTAGACCCGGCAAAGGTGGAAGCCGTGATGTAATGGAAGTCCCAAAGACGCCATCCGATATTCGTAGTTTCTTGGGATTGGCAGGCTATTACAGGAGATTTATCCAAGACTTTTCCAAGATAGCTTTTCCATTGACTAAGCTGACCCGTAAGGACGTAAAGTTTGTATGGGGTCAAGAGCAAGAGTAGGCTTTTGAGGAGCTAAAGATGAGATTGACGCAAGCTCCAGTCTTATCACTACCCGAAGGAAGCAAAGACTTGGTGGTTTATTTGGATGCTTCTTATTCGGGGTTGGGTTGTGTGTTGATGCAACGAGGGAAGGTTATAGCCTATGCATCGCGACAATTGAAGTTACCCTACTCATGACTTGGAACTAGCGGCCGTGGTCTTTGCGTGAAGATCTGGAGGCACTACTTATATGGGACGAAGTGCACTATCTTCACCGACCACAAGAGCTTGAAGTACTTCTTTGAGAAGAAGGATTTGAACATGAGGCAAAGGAGATGGTTGGAACTTATCAAGGATTATGATTGTGAGATCCATTACCATCCTGGCAAGGCCAACGTAGTGGCGGATGCCCTTAGCCGAAAGGAGAGACCCAAACCAATCAGGTGAAAGCTTAGCAGTTGGTGATGACCCTCGATGTGATGACGCAGGTCAAGGAATTCCAAGATGAGGTATTGAAAGAAGATCGCCTTAACTCCGAAAGGATGAGAGGTCTAGTCACGGAGTTGGGTGAAAACACACTTGGAGTAAGAACCCATTTCGGATGGATGTGATCCCTTGTTACGATGATTTACGAGGGAAAATCATGGATGAAGCTCATAAGACTCGATACTCCATTCATCTTGGTGCTACAAAGATGTATCATGATATGAAGAAAGATTATTGGTGGACGGGTATGAAGCGTGACGTAGCAGAGTATGTGAGTAAGTGTCTTACTTGCTTACAAGTGAATGCGGTGTATCAAAAGCCATACAGAAAGATCCAACCTTTAAATATACCCGAGTGGAAGTGGGAGCACATCACCATGGACTTTATTACGAAGCTGCCACGTACAGCAAGGGGGTATGGTGCCATATGGTTGATAGTTGACCGCCTGACGAAGAGTGCTCACTTCCTGTCGATCCGCGAAACGTATTTGTCAAGAAGATTCTAACTCGTCATGGTGTAGCGGTGTCTATTGTGTCTGACCGTGACACCCGGTTTACATCCAAGTTTTGGAAGAGATTTCACAATGCAATGGGGACGAGGTTACATATTAGTACGGCTTATCATCCTCAAACGGATGGTCAGTCAAAGAGAACTATTCAGACGCTTGAGGATATGCTCCGAGCATGTGTTATTGATTTTGGTGGAAGTAGGGATGAACACTTACCGTTAGCTGAATTCTCATACAACAACAGTTATCATGCCAGCATTGGTATGCCGCCATATGAAATGCTATACGGTAGGAGGTGCAAAACGCCCGTATGTTAGGGTGATATTGGACAGAAGGAGTTGGGGAGCATTGAAGTGATCGAGGCTACGACTGAAAAATCGGAAAAAGATCAAGGCTTTTAATGAAAGTGGCAAAGGATAGACAAAATTCGTATGCTGACAAGAGATGTAGACCGATTGAATTCGAGGTGGGCGGAAAGGTTATGCTAAAGGTTTCACCTTGTAAAGGTATCATTCGGTTTAGGAAGAGGGGTAAGCTGAGCCCAAGGTATATAGGATATTTCCGGATCATTGCGCGAGTAGGAGAGGTAGCGTATACGTTGGAGCTGCCCGATGAGTTAAATGGGATTTATCCAACCTTCCATGTATCTCATCTGAGAAAGTGCCTAGCCGATGATGATACGGTTGTACCACTGGAGGACATTGAAGTAGACGAACGACTCAATTACGTGGAGCAACCAGTGGCAATCTTCGACCGGAAAGATAAGAGGCTACAAAATAAAGTGGTTCCACTGGTTTGAGTACAGTGGAGGCATAGGAAGGGATCCGAGTCTACGTGGGAGACAAAGGAGGAGATGAGACAGCATTACCCATAGTTGTTCGAGGAGTAACGGGTTTCGGGGACGAAACCTATATAAGGGGGGTGGACTTGTAACACCCAGAAATTTTCAAAGAAGACAAAAGAATGGTAAAAAGAAAGAAAAGCAAAATAACCTAAGTTAAGGGGTTAAATTTGTGTAAGAGGCAGACTTTAATATAATTTTGTTCAAAAAGGTGGGCATGGCCGCCCACACCCTCTACTCCATCTTTTCATTCGGCTTTTAGAGAGAGAAAGCATAGTTTTTCCCGTTTCTAAAGAGAAGAAGAAGAAGTTGCTTGAAGGTAAGTTTTCTTGTGTTTCTGGTCAGTTTCAGCAGGGTTTTCAGCCTTTGGATCGAGCTTATGTGTTTGTGTGTGTTTGGTTGTGTGTTCTTAGTGTGTTTAGGTGTTGAACTCCACATGCCTTTGAGTTTGGAGGAGTTTTGCTCTAAGGCTGCTGCATGTGAGTTCTAGATCCTCGGTTTTACTGTTTTTAAACGTATTTGGGGCTGAAATTGCATGTAACTAACTTTTTATAAGGTTCGGTATGTGAACCGAAGGCTTGTTCGTATGTTTATGCGTGTGTATGCATGTTTGAGTATGTTCTGGTTATGTTTTATGTTCATATGCCTGATTTAGGTGTTTAGCATGATGGGAACAAGTTAGAAGCATGATAGAATGAGAATTGGGGTCTAAATTCAGTGCAAGTAGGATATAACCCTGCCCATGCGCCCATATAGTGCTCATGCGCCTAGAATCCTGCCCATGCGCCTAAGTTTCCCATACGCCTAAGTGTTGCCCATGCGCCTAAGTCTTTCCATGCGCCTAGTTCCCCATGCGCCCACTACTCATACGCCTAAGTATGGCTCATGCGCCCAAGCAGTGCCCATGCCCCTAAGTTGCCCATGCGCCTAAGCGTTCATGTGCCCGGATAGTTATCATGCGCCCGCATAATGCTCATGCGCCCAAATAGTGCCCATGCGCCTAAATGCCTTAGAAAATATTCTGAAATTTTGGGAAATGGAATTTAGAGACTAAGACTTGGAATGTTTAGTGGGGATGTATGTTGTTGTTATGCATGTTGTGGCATGTTTCTTTATGTTCCTTATTACGTATTATTACGTGGCTTTACGTGGTGTGTTTATACTTTTGTACGTAAAGTATTATGTAATGAAGCGAAAGATCAAAGATAACGAAAAGTGGAATATAATGAATGAATGAAAGTCTTGAAGCAATATGAAAGGAGGTTCACAACTCATTGAGGGGTTGTTAGCTCAACTATGTGCGGTTTAGCTAACCCATGAGGATGCACACAGGGGTTTAATCCTTATGATTGACCAAACGAATGGGACCCTTGTCGCTTGCCCCAAGTACTGGAGTCAGCTTCGTGCACAATGTTAGTGGTCTATTTATAGACTTCGGCCTAGTACCAGCTTCGTGCACAATGTTCGGGGTATAACATATGACATTGGTCCATATGAAAGTGAAAGATAATGATGAATGAACGAAGCGTACAATGTGTACGAAAACGAATGATCATAATAATGGTATTACCTTGATGTATGTATGATGAATGATCACGTGCGAATGTTAAGAAAATGTTTTACTCAAAGGAAAAGTAATTTTATTATTATAAAACTTGAACTCACTCAGCAACGCTGACTTTTATGCATTTTTAGTTGGCAGGTAATTGTTGCTGAGGGTGGCACGAGGGTGAAGCTACTTGGCGAATAATAGACTGGCATCCATTTTATGTAGAAAGGATATTTTTGTGATGTAATGAAATTAAACAATATTTTGTAACTTTAACAATGATGTATTATTTGCCAAAAGTAATTATTAATGCATGAAATGGTTTTTGTTAAATTATTCCGCTACAAGGTTTTATTATTTTAATGAACTGTAATGTGTTTTAAATATTATGTACGATGAATGTCCGACTGTAAGTGTTCCGGAAGCGGGGCCTTACACGACTTCATCAATAAAATCTTAGTTTTTACAGAGTGGAGCCCAAAGATTTCCGTTACACAGTAAAGCTTTCTTCCGAGAGTAAAAGTTTTTTCGAGAGAAAACTGTTAAGTTTCTCAGTAATGTCTTCCGAGGCAATTTTTACTTACGAAGGCGAACCATGTATTAAAGAGAAGTTTGCTTCCGAGAGTAAGGTGGTCTTCCGAAAGAAGAAGTTTTGAAGCTTCAGAAGTAGTTTTGATCAATGATCAAATTTTCTTCCGAGGCTTAAAACTCTTCGGAAGAGAATACTTACGCAGAGAAATTTGCCTGCGGAAGATGTGTAAAGATATCTTCCAAGGGTAAATTTCTCTTCGGAAGAATTAATACTTAGAAATTTCGAAGAAAAACTTTTTGTAATAGGGCTTAGATTGTATAAAGACAACATAAATAATACATATTTTAAAAAGTTTTTCAAAAGAGATGGACTAGTCAATGTTCATCATCCCAATAGCTTTGATTAAATAATTAAATCCTTGTTCATCAAAAGCTTTAATGAAAGTCAGCATATTGTTCATTTTAAATCAACTTTGACCAGTTTGATCAAGTTTTTCTCATGAATATCTCAAATGAAATGGTACCTGATGTCGATGTGCTTTGTCTTGGGAATGCTTGACTGGATTTTCTGTGATATAAATTGCACTCTTGTTGTCTATGTGGATAGGAGTCTCCATGAAGTTAAAACCATAGTCTAACATCTGATTTTAAATTCATAGCAACTGAGCATAGCAACTTACAGCAGCAATGTATTCAGCTTCAGCAGTTGATGTAGAGATGCATGATTGCTTCTTGCATTCCCAGGAGATGATCTTTCCACCAAGAAATTGGCATCCTCCTTATGTGGATTTCTTGTTGATGTTGCAGCCACCATAATCACTGTCGTTGTAACCATAGAGATTGAAATCTTTATTCCTAGGATACCAAACACCTAGTTTGGGGGCTACTTTGAGGTATCCAAGAATTCTCTTGGCAGCAATTAGGTGAGACACCTTTGGAGCATCCTCATATCTTGCACAGATGCAAGTTGATAGGATCAACGATCGCAAGTTTGAAGTATTAGACTGTAATGCAGCGGAATGAAGAGAAGAATTAGTCAAATTATAGCAAGAGAATGTTATTTGTTAACAAATGCAAGAGAATATTCTTCTGTGATTTGGAATGTTTCAATAATGCTCAATATTATTGCTAAATCATTCACAGTACAATAAGGTTGGCACTCCTTATATAGAGTGCAATCACTGCTGTAATCACGGGATGGTGATTACTAGCAGATCTAGTACAAAAATAACTACTTCTTAACAAACTACTGAAATGTTCACAACTACTGAGAACATGTCAGAGTGCTAAGTTTAAAACATGAAACAACTGAAAAGAAAACTACTGATACTACAACGACTGAAGAACAAACTCTTCAGTCGTTTTACAAAACTACTGAAAATAGAAAATATAAAACTACTGAAAGCAAACCGTCACAACTACTGAAGAAGTCCTCTTCAGCTGTTGTGACAACATCTGATACTTTGTCTTCAGCACTTGTGTCTTCAGACTTTGTCTTCAGCACTTGTGTCTTCAGACTGTCTTCAGCACTTGTGTCTTCAGACTTTGTCTTCAGCACTTGTGTCTTCAGACTTTGTCTTCAGCACTTGTGTCTTCAGACTTTGTCTTCAGACTTTGTAATCAGTTGTTATCTTCAGCTGTTGTGGACTTCAGTAGTTGTTGTGACGTCTGTGGGACTTAAAGGTTTTTCTGATCCGGCTCATTGGTTCTTTTGGTCCAACAAACTCCCCCTGAACCAATGCAGCCAAAACCTTTAACTTTATTGAGGTCCCACTTATTGTTGGCAAAATGGATGGTCTTTTTCCTTCTTGATCAGTTGAGAAGATGACCCATATAAGCACCGGCCTGGAAGTAAGTCTCTGATGATTTGGTTGGCAAAGTATGGATGGGAGCTCTGTATTGGGGAATTGGACACTGAGCTGTTCCCCCATCCATGAAACTCACTTCCCATGTATAAGCCTGTAGGATTCTCTGGTGTATGCTCTGAGAAACATGATTTGTTCTTCCATAGTAAGATTCTCTGGTTCACCATCGAACAATCCTTCACGCCCATACAGCTCTGAGATGTATTTGGCCTGTTTGCCATTTTTGAGCTCAACTGTTGTGATCTGTCTGTAGGCAAACTCATCTGGATGATTACCTTCAAGTAACAGACTGAGCTCATTTTGTTTGAAGTTCTCAAGCTTCTTGTAGACTAACCCCTTCTTGATCACTCTGTTTTCTAACATCTTTTGGGGAGGCTGTTTAGTCTCATAAGCTTTCTTGAAGTCTTCTACAATCTCCCAGGGTGATACTACAAGGACCACTGTGATCTCTTCATCTACGATCCCTTTTTATCTGGCCCTTGTATCGTGCAGGAATGTCCTTCTTCACAATTCTGTGAGCCACCCTAGGATCAGGCCACATCCTCACCTTTTCCTTTTGATATTGAAATGTGTTGGCGAGGGTGTACAGTCTCAGAGCTTCTTTCTTCATACTTATTATTGATGAAGAGGCAGCATAAGTTTTATCTATACTTTTTAGCATCTCCTCATCATGAAGCCTTTGCAGTTGCTCTTCTTCAATCTTTACTCTCACAGTTTCCATCTGTGAGGTGGGAGTGATGGGCATAGATTTGGCTTTAGGCAAAGTTAGGACTGCAGAAAGAGGCAGCCTATCTTCTTCCTCATCATCCTCTTCTTCTTCTTCTTCTAGCCTCAACATCCTTCTCTTCTTCTTCTTGGATGCATCATCGGCTGTTGGTTTTGAGGGTAAAGGAGTTGGTTTAATGGGTTGTGGTAGTGGTGATTTTGAAGTGGTAGGTTTTGCAGGTTGTTCTAGCATTCTTGTAATGAGTGAGGCTTTGGAGTATTTTGCTAGTTCGTTTCTTTTCCAGCACCTGCTTCATTTAAGCTTCAATCACTAATCCCTTTGTATATGCTTCAGACGTACAGATCTTGGTGGTTATAGCCAAGATACTGTCCCTGGTCCATGACTTAATCTCTATCAATGATCTTCCAAGATACTTAGCAATAAATCTGATCATGATCTCCAGTCTTTCTCTTTCTAGCACATCATAGCTTGCCCATCTTGAGTTAATTTCTTCAACTTCAAGTCTTCTAATCTCTGAGTCAAGCTGTGCAGTATCGAACCCTTGTCTGTATAGTTGGTCAATAATGGAGTCCATAGATTTACTATGTGTAGCATCCGCCATTTTGACCATCTCATCAAGTTGGAGTTCTTTTTCTTTTCTTTCAATCTTCCTCTTCTTATATGTGATGTGAAAGTCTTTGTGACTTTCACTCACTTGATCAGTTCAGCTCCCTTCACATACTCTTCCTCCTTCTCAGTCTCTTTCTCAACAACCTCTTCTTCCTCCTGTTCTCTCTCTATCAGTATGCGCTTCCCTTTGTCTTTCACTGACTGACTCTCCCCCTTTTTGGTTGCATTGGTTGCAAGGGTTTGAGTAGTAGAAAGCCTTGTGCTCATAATCTCCTCCACCAGTGGCTGTATGATTGAGGGAAGTTTGTCATCCAAGGTTTTGATCACAATGTCGGTGATCATTGGGGTGATGAGAGGTAGGGATTTGTGGAATATAGCAGCTGTTTGCTCAGAGGGGTTCTGTCCCTGAGAAACAGTGCCAGAAGTAGAGGCTGGTGGATTGAATGTTTTTAGTGGCTGAGTGTTTAGGAGACCTTCAGGTGAAGGTGCCATCTGTGGGTGTATGGTGGTATCAGATGGACTTGCTTCTTGAGAGAATTGGTCAAGTAGTCTTTGTAGTCTACTGACTTCTTCCTCAAGATTGTGTTCTGGGCTAGAACATCATAAAAGAAGCCCAGGTCATCATCAGCAGATGCTGAATCACCTGACCTCTTGCTAGTAGCAAGATGTACATGCTCTGGGTGTAGACCAGATGTAGCATGTGCCCCTTTTTCTTGGAACTGGGGACTTCCAGCCTCAGGACGATGTCCTTCATCAGCTGTTGCCTCTGATGAGGTCTTAGCCATGTTACCAGCCTCAGTCTGATCATGTGCTGATGCAGAAGAGGTGGCAGCCTCACCAGATATTCTTGTCTCCGTATCTACACTAGGAGACTGAACATTTAAACCCCTGTGCTGTGGGTTGTCAGAAGCATGTTGATCCTCTACCTCAATATCTGTGGTTTTCCCTTTAGGTGGTGTCGGGGAGGAGGAGAGGCATGCAGCTGAGTCAGCACATTTGCAATTATAAGTGTTGGACTTTGGGGGGTTTTCATGGGAGATAGGGTATTATGCACCTGGGGAGAATGGTGAGTTTCAATGGCAATCTCCTCAAATGAGGAAGATTCCAGATTTGTGGGTACCCCTTCTTTGGTTGCTTCAGGTTCCTTTTGAGAGGAATCCTGAGCGGCTGTGGCTGGGTGAGTCTCTGATACTACTGGGGGGTTAACACCAGTAAGTATATCCTGTCTTGGTGGTACAGGAGCATCTTCAGGGGACTCATCTTCCTGAATAGCTGTTTTGGTTCGTTTTGTTTTTGGTTTGGTGGGGACTTTGGATTTGTGGTGGTGGCTGTGGGTTCCAGCTGCGTGGGTTTGCGCAGCTTGGCAGCCATTTTGAGTGATTGGTCAGAGTTGTGCCGGGAGTATACTTCAGGCAATACAGCCATAGCAGGGACTCCCAGGCCAACAAGTCCCTCAGCTTGAAGCTGGTTTTCAATTATGGCCATTATAAACCGAGGATATAATATCCAACGGTTAGAAAGTTGTTTTTGGGCCATATCCTTGAGCTCTAAGAATAATATTTCAGAAAAATTTAAAGGTTGTTGCTCAAGGATAGAGTACAATACCTGTTGCCACCTTGTGGACATTTGATCCCATGATGAAGTCTTTGGAGCCAGGCAGACATTTACCATATGAAAGATAAGCCGTTCAGCATCCTGGAAATGTTTCTTCAATATGGTAGAGGCACTCAGATTGCCTTCGTATCCATGGTGGGCAAAGGATAGATCAGTGGTGCCCTTTGGATAGCTAGTCGGGAAAGTGGCATCATCCAGATTGAGGGTTTGGCGAAGAATCTCTGGATTGATGACCACCTTTTGGCTATGGACAAACGAATGAAGTGACTCTGTGTCATTCTCCTCAGAGACAAGAGTGACGTTTGTCCAGAATTGGCTAAGGGATTCGGCATATATGGGTGGGTTTATCAGAAAGGCTGTTGGTAAGGTGACTGGACCATTAAATCAATGGCGTTGTGAAACTTGGTCCAGAATGGTGATTTAGTAAGGTGAGCGACACAGTTGTGTCGAGGTTTTAGTTGCATGGTCGCCATGGATGAAGAGAGGGTACAGAGTTTTGAACGTTAGGTTTGAGAGTAAAGGTGAGAAAAACTCTGGTGAGATAAGGTTTATAGGGTAGGGTTATGAACCGACTGAAGGTTTTGGTGAGTCATCATTTGCTGAAACTGATGACGTGGCATTAACTTTTAGAGGTTGAAATGACTGACCGTATTGGTGTGATCATCAGTTGTTATAAAACAACTGAAGACTTGGTTTTAACCGTCAGACATTGAAACAGCTGAAGTCTTTGATTTAGTCTTCAGTAGTTATAAAACTACTGAGGACAATTCCGACTTCAGGTGGTGAAACAACTGAGGACATGGTGTTTGTCATCAGTAGTTATGTAACTACTGAAGACAGTGGTTTTGTCATCAGTTGATGTAAACAGCTGAAGACTTAGCGGTAGTCTTCAGTAGTTGTAAACTACTGAAGACATAGCTGTGGCTTCAGTTGTTTAGAAACAGCAGTTGTAAAAACAACTGAAGAGAAATTACTCATCAGCTGTTGTCGTCAATTCTTAGCTTTTCAGCTGTTTCAGTCTGACCCAAAATCCGAGTTTGTTTCATTGGTCATCAGTACTTATCTGCATTTCTGACATCAGCAGTTGTAGTTACATCAGCTGTTGTGATTTCATCAGCTGTTATAACTACATCAGCTGTTTTAACAAATGAAGAAGTACTTATATATGACATGGTTACCAATGATCATCAGTATTTATTACTGAGATTATCGGTAGTTGTCACTTATTCTAGCTGCAGCATACCAAGCCTTAACACCAGGTTGTGGAAAGTTGAACTATCCAAAGGCTTAGTAAAAATGTCTGCAAGCTCATCAGCACTAGGAACAAATTTTGGATCAATCAGACCTTTTTCAAAACAATCTCTAATAAAGTGATGTCTGATTTCAATATGTTTAGTCCTAGAGTGCTGGACAGGATTCTTGACAATACAAAGAGCTGAAGAACTGTCCATTAACAATGGAGTCTTAGTCTCAGTTATGCCATAATCCAATAATTGGTTTTGAAGCCATAATACCTGAGATGTACAACTTGCAGCAGCAATGTACTCGGCTTCAGCAGTTGATGTAGCAACTGAGGTTGTTTCTTACTCTGCCAAGAAATCAAACAGTTGCCTAGGAATTGGCATCCACCAGAAGTTGATTTCCTGGTCAACTTACACCCTGCATAGTCACTGTCAGAAAAAGCAACTAATTTACCAGAATGTCTAGTAGAATACCATAAACCTAGAGATGGAGTGCCTTGCAAATATCTAAAGATCCTCTTGACTGCAATCAAATGAGACTCCTTAGGTGCAGCCTGAAATCTAGCACAAACACATGTAGCAAACATAATATCTGGTCTAGAAGCTGTTAGGTACATCAAGGACCCAATCATACATCTGTAAAGTGTTTCATCAACCACTTTACCTTTCTGATCTGTATCCAGTTGTGTGGTGTTGCACATGGGAGTAGAACAGGGTTTACAATTTTGTAAATCAAATTTTTCCAAAAGATTTTTTGTATATTTGGACTGATGAATGAAAATTCCATCAGCCTTTTGTTTGATTTGCAAACCCAGAAAGAATTGTAATTCCCCCATTGCACTCATTTCAAACTTTTGTTGCATCAGCTTTGTAAAGTCATCACACAACTGTGGATCAGAGGATGCAAAAATAATATCATCTACATAAATTTGAACAAGTAGATTATGCTGCCCTGCTTTCTTAATGAACAAAGTTTTATCTATGGTGCCTCTAGTAAAATTATTTTCAAGAAGAAAGTTTGATAATGTCTCATACCAGGCCCTAGGAGCTTGTTTCAACCCATAAAGAGCCTTATCAAGCTTATACACCCAATTAGGATGTTTGTTGTCCTCAAAACCTGGTGGTTGACATACATAAACCTCTTCTTTAATTTCCCATACAGAAAAGCACTTTTGACATCCATTTGAAAAACTTTAAGATTTTGATAAGCAGCATAGGCTAAAAACAATCGAATTGCTTCCAGTCTGGCTACAGGAGCAAAGGTTTCATCATAATCAATACCTTCTTCTTGTGCAAACCCCTGAACCACCAGTCTGGCCTTGTTCTTAACAATAAGCCCATTTTCATCAGTCTTATTCCTAAACACCCATTTAGTGCCTATTGCACACTTACCTGGAGGTAGAGGAACAAGTTCCCACACTTGTTGTTTCTTGAACTGAAGAAGCTCAAGCTGCATGGCATCAACCCATCCATTGTCCTTTAATGCAATGTGATAATTCTTTGGCTCTTGCTGACTAATGAAGAGAGCATAGAAGCAGAAATTTGACAATTGACTTCTTGTTGATACTCAGCAGTGATATCACCAATGATTTGAGACATAGGGTGATTCTTCAGATCTTGATACACAATGAGATCAGTGCAAGTGTTTGTAGCAGGCTCAGCAGCAACAGATGGTGATGGTGAAGAATTTCCTTGAAACCAATCAGTTGATGGTAGTTCAAAGGAAGTTGAAGTTGTAGAAATCTCATCAGCATTTTGTTGTGGATTGTGCTGCTGGAGCTGCAGGAACATCAGGTCTAGCTGAATCAGGCAGTTGATCAGTAAATCTGAAGAGGTGAGTACTGCTATCATCATCATCAGCACCAGCAGTACCACCAGGTGGAGAACTGTTGACATGAGCAACAGCAGGAGTTTGATGAGGAGCATATTGTAGTATGTCCAAATCAAATATCTCCACAGGATTTTGTGGAATCTTGTCCTTTGGAGATTCATTAAACTTAACATGTAGAGTCTCTTCAACCATCTTTGTTCTACAGTTGAAGACTCTGTATGCTTTGCAAGTTGATGAATAACCAACAAAATATCCTGCATCCACCTTAGAATCAAATTTCTGGAGTTGATCCCTGTGTTGAGAATGAAACAAGGACATCCAAAGCTCTAAAGAATGAAATTAGAGGGGCCAAATGATGAAGAACTTCATATGGAGTTTTCATCAACCTCTTATTCACTAGAGCTCTATTTTGTACATAACAAGCAGTATTGATAGCTTCAGCCCAAAAAGTCATTGGCAATCCAGAGTCAGCCAACATGGACCTTGCAGCTTCAATAAGGGTCCTGTTCTTTCTCTCCACTACTCCATTTTGTTCAGGAGTTCTTGGAATGCTAAAATGCCTCTTGATTCCCTTTGAGAGGTAGAACTCATCAAGTGTATTGTTTCTAAATTCGGTTCCATTATCACTTCTAATACACTTGACTGAGAGGGAATACTGCTTCTCAACATACAACACAAAGTTGATAATCTTCTGAGGTGCTTCATCCTTTGAATGCAAAGAAGAAAGTCCATACAAATCTGGAGTAATCATCCACAATTACTAGACAGTATTTCTTCTTAGCCATACTCATCACTCTCACAGGACCAAAGAGATCCATGTGAAGAAGCTGTAAGCAGGCTGTGGACTTAGGTTCTTCTATGGAAGGAAATGAAACTTTGTGCTGTTTTCCTTTTAGACAAGCAGTGCAGTCATCTTCACATTTGAACTCCTTCATAGGCAATCCCCTTACTAAACCATGGTTAATCAGCTGATTTATGTTTTTGAGATTAACATGACCCAGCCTTCTATGCCATAGTGTAGATTCTTGAGGGGGGAAGCCTTGGAAAATAGGCAAGGATGGCCTTTGAGATCTATTTTCTTAGAAAGATCTAAGGCATACACTCTTCCTGTCCTGTTGGCCTTAAGGAGAGTGTGTTTATCCAACACCTTGTCAATCAAACTCAGAACTTTGGATGACAGAATCCGGCAGTTCTGACTTGTGAAAAGAGCAACATGGCCTTTGTCACACATTTGACTGACACTCAAGAGGTTGTACTTGAGATTTTCCACATGGTTAACATCATCAAACTTTATTTCCCCATTGGAAACAAAGCCTTTGCCGATGATGTAACCCTTTGCATCATTGCCAAAAGATACAAATCCCTTCCTTCCTTGAGAGTAGTCATTAAGAAGTGATGTTTCCTGTCATATGCATGGATCCTCCACTGTCTACATACCAGATGCCTCTGTGGCATGTTGAAGAACCCTGCAGAACAAAGCAAATTAGTTAGATTTTGAGACCCAAACCTTTTTGGTTTTGGGCCTATTCACATCAACAGATGGTGGACTAACAAGTTTGCTAGAAATAACAGCTTGAGAGGAAGAGAAGATGGTGGAAAAGAGGAATCCTTTGGCTTGGACCTCCTTTTCTGTGGATTCAACATAGGAACATCTAATTGGTTGACTCTTCCCAATAGATGTTGAACCATCATAACCAGCTGTGTGTTGATTTTGTGATAAAGCTTTCAGCTCTTCAGACACATTAGCACTGGAGTTTGATAAGTTCTTATGTTGCACCTTCTTCTTTTGAGCAACCTCAGCTGTTACCTGTTTAACCCCTTCCTTTTGGATTTCTTTTTGGACTTAAGGATTACAGGATTTGATGTTGCTGGTACAAATGTGGCTTTAAACTCATTTTCATTTTTACCATTTTCTCTTTAATTCATCTTTATGTTTGAGTTGGATCCTCTTTTGTACCAACAATCATCAGTGAGATGATTAAACAAACCACATACTTCACATGGTTTCTGTTTTTTTCATCTTTTGTGATCATCAACTAAAGAGGATGAAACTACTGAAGACTTGCTCTTCAGTACTTTGGAAGCACTATTGCTTTCTTGGCTTCTCTTTAGTAGTCTTCAACTCTTTCTACTGACAGTTTTCTTCTTTTCAGTGCTGTCAGTAGTGGAGCTTGAAACTTCAGAGTTAAATCTTGCTCTCCAGTCCTTTCAGGACTTTCAGACATAACTCCTGAGTTGACCAACTCTTTGATCATGTGAGTGTCAGCAATTGAACTATCAATATTAGCTGATAAGTTCTGAGAGGGCTTATTGCTGACTTCAACTTTTGATGATGCTTTATCAGAAAGTGAATCACATGATGCGGTGGATTGGTTATTGCTTCTCCATCGATTTTCACCTCTACTCTTGGAGCAAAAATCTGTAGGAGGAGCAGTGTGATTATAACCAATGCCAAACTTCACATTGGAAGCTGATTGCTTACTAAGAAGCATCTCAAAACCTTTGCATGATTTCACCCATCGATCACACTCTACTTGGGTAACTGCAAGGGTTTCTTTAAGACTTTTCTGGTCCTCCAGAATAACCTCTAGCTTAGCCTTTTCATCATTAATTGGCATTTAAGCTAGAAATTCATTTTTTACTATTAAGAGCAGACTCATACTCAGCTTGTCTTTTGGAAAACTTTTCTCAAACTCAAGTTTTTCATTTATTAATGCACATTTTGCCTCTTAATAGAGACAAAAGGCAAAGCAATGCAAGATTCAGAACATAAATTGGATTTGGCCTCTGAAGA